>SNQJ01S0039925.1:136511-149052 GCA_010110895.2 Picea sitchensis
ACATGAATATGATGGATGTGCTCGTTTAACCATAGACAATATCACTATTGTCACCCAACCATAGGCCGAAGCCACCCCCGACCACCTTAACCTTGTCAGAGAATCATTCGGGAAGAAAACCCTAGGCTAGATATAAAAACAAAGGGTGGTGCACCTTTCTCCAAGGATAACGCACCAAACAAGAGTTGATCATATAGTCCAAACCATAACCAAGAGATAGTACAAGCCAAAACGAAATCTGCCAGTTGCAGTAGCTACAACGATAGCTCTCCACCAAACTTGCGCACAAACTGGCCAACTGCAGTGCAGAAAAGTGTTGCTTCTGCAGTTCTAAGAATTCATGTCAGAATGAAGACTGGACTCCTGTATATATACTAAAACTGGAAAATTGTCGAGGTTGACTTCTCATTATGGGTGCTTATTTACTTAGTATATCATATTTCCTTTAGCCGACTTCTTCTCCTGGAGGCTAATAACCTAATACAAGTTATCCTCTTGAGTGGACTTGTCTTCTAGGGTTATTATCCAACTAATTAGGGTTTATTCTTGCTTCCCAAAATATTATATTCTCATCAAGTTTATACGTGGAGGTAAATACCATCTTGTTGCATCTTTAAATTTTGAGTTTTTCAAATTTGTCCTTGTTTAATGCCTTGAAATTGGAAAAGTTCCAAAGATAATTGGAGAAAATACATTGTCATCTCGTACAACCTCTCTGCTCTTTGGGTTAGTGCGTGATAATCTCTGGGGGATCCCTATGGAGATAGAAAAGAAACCTTGGAAACAAAATCTTCTTCCAAGTTGTGAAAATTACTTGTTGTTATATAAAAATCAAACCTGAAATCTATGTGAAATAAATCCAAACAACAATATATAATGCCGATTTACACCTAGATAATACATCCTGTCTTGGGAATTGTGCAAATATGTTGTAAAACACTTCAAATCTTCTCTTATAAAGTGCAGATATGCATGTAAAAGAACAAAAAACAACAAGCTTAAAGTCTGGAAATTAGAAACTTTGACCATAGTGCCTTAAATTAAGTATCACATATTTTGGAGGATATTGGCTTCAACTTTAAAGCACTCCAGGTGATGTGACACTGCTTCCAAAGCACCTTGTCTCACTAAGTCCAAGGATGGAATCATATGAATAGGATGAGAGTGACCTCTAACTCTCACTAAATAATATGCTCTCTCACACTTACTCGAACCGAAAGAATGGTATGAGAAGACAAGAGAACTCAAATAATGAATCGATCATTAATCCTCATTGTTGATATTATGGTAGCTGCGGGAGGTATTTACCTCCACGTGTAAACCTGATGAGAATAGAATATTTCGGGAAGAAAGAATAAACCCTAATTAGTTGGCTAAAAACCCTAGAAGACAAGTCAGCTCAAGAGGATAATTTGTATTAGGTTATTATCCTCCAAGACAAGAAGTCGGCTAAAGGAAATATTATATACTAAGTAAATAGGCACCCAGAATGAGAAGTCAACCAAGGAATTTTTCCAGTTTTAGTAAAAATATAGGAGGTTATATTTCATTATGGCAGGCATTCTCAGAACTATAGAAGCAACACTTGTGCACACTGCAGTTGGCCAGTTTGTGCGCAAGTTTGGAGGAGATTTGTCGTTGCAGCTAGCGGATTTTTGTTTTGGCTTGGACTATCTCTTGGTTATGGTTTGGACTCTCTGATCAAATCTTGTTACTCTTGCTTGGTGCGTTATCATTGGAGAAAGGTGTGCCACCTTTGTTTGTTTATCCAATCTAGGGTTTTCTTCCAGAATGATTCTATGTCAAGGTTAAGGTGCTTGGGAGTGGCTTCGGCCTATGGTTGGGTGACAATAGTGATAATTTCTATGGTTAAATGAGAAAATCCATCATATTATACTTGATAGTCATTTCCAACCCTGTTGATATTCTTCAAGGAAATCATAACAATATCATTCAATAGAACACAATTGTGTCTATCCATAATAGTGCACAACTACAATCTAGTGGTACACTACCACACCAAGTAACACACGGATACTTGATCTGTGACGTATAGTCACAATCAGTGGAACACATCCACCACAGTAGCATACATCTATTGTCTATAGACATACGGTCTCCATAACAATCATCTGATACCAACCTGCATAGAAAACATTGTTATGATATAAACTGAATCATCTGGATCATTCTTCCACTCACATCTGTGAGATATGGAAGAGCATCTTCCCTCAAAAGGTCAATCATTAATGATGAGCTATCTGGACTATTCTTCTCAAGCAAGGAAGAATAACTTGATGAAAGTCCTTGGACTCCAGATCGAGTCACAGAGTGGACTGTTAGGGTTTGAATGTTGTTGATGTGACATATGTATATATGATTATATATTATGATTTTGATTGTTATTGTTGACATGATTCGTTGATGGATGCAGGATGACGATAGCTTGCTGGCCAGACTAAAAAATACAACAAAAATAACATATGATCAAATCCACAAGGAAGACAATATGATGGATGTGCTTGTTTAACCATAGACAATATCAATAGTAGTACACAATTGTGCTTATCCATAGTAGTACACAACTATAATCCAATGGTACACTACCAAACCAAGTATCACACAGATACTTGATTTGTGACGTATAGTCACAATCAGTGGAACACATCCACCACAGTAGCATACATATATTGTCTAGAGACATACAGTCTCCATAAAAATCATCTGATATCAACCTGCACAGAAAACATTGTTATGATATAAAATGAATCATTTAGTCCATTCTTCCACTCACATCTGTGATACCTGGAAGAGCATTTGCCCTCAAAAGGTCAATCATCAATGATGAGCTATCTGGACTATTCTTCTAAAGTAAGGAAGAATAACTCGATGAAAGTCCTTAGACTTCGGATCGAGTCAGGGAGTGGACTATTAGGGTTTCAATGTTTTTGATGTGACATATGTATATATGATTAGATATTATGATGTTGATTTTTATTGTTGACAAGATTCGTTGATGGATGCACGTTGAGGATAGCTTGTCGACCAGACTCAAAAATACAACAAAAATAACATATGATCAAATCAACAAGGAAGACAATATTATGTATGTGCTCGTTTCACCATAGAAAATATCACTATTGTCACCCAACCATAGGTTGAAGCCACCCCCGAGCACCTTAACCTTGACACAGAATCATTCTGGAAACAAACCCTAGGCTAGATAGCCAAACAAGATAGTGCACCTCTCTTTCCAATGATAGCTCACCAAACAAGAGTTGATCAGAGATTCTAAACCATAACCAAGAGATAGTCCAAGCCCAAACTGAAATCTACTAGTTGCAACAGCTACAATGGCATCTCTCCTCCAGACTTGCGCACAAACTGGCCAACTACAGTGCACACAAGTGATGCTTCTGCATTTTTGAGAATGTCTACAAGACTGGCCTCCTGTATTTATACTAAATTTGGCAAACTGCCTAGGCTGACTTCTCATTCTGGGTGCCTATTTACTTAGTATATAATATTTCCTTTAGATGACTTCTTCTCTTGGAGGCTAATAACCTAATACAAGTTATCCTCTTGGAGGCTAATATCTATCTCCACACCACTAGCATCAACTTTATGCATCATGGCTTTAATTTCGGAAGCTAAAGACATGGGATCATTATCCTTCATTTCAAGGTTGAAGAGCTTCATCAACAATTGAATTAGCTCAAGTTATGAATGTTAATCATACAGATATTTCAACTTCTTTAAAGCACTCCAAGAATCATTGATAGACCTAATATGATGACTCACCTCTTCACTTACAAAAACAATGATCAAGGCATAAGTTTTCTTGTCTTTATGCATCCATATGTCAATCTCTTTATCTATTGTTTGTTTGGCATCACCATTGCAAATTTCTTCCTAAAGATCATAGAATATCAAGGTGTGCTTGATTTTCCTTGAATACTCTAGATAATTCTCTTTTCCACTTATGACCACACGAACAATTAAGACATGAGAATGCATTTTATAAACAAAATCTCTTCAAAAAAATGCCAATATGGTTGTGGTCAGGGGCTCTATGTTGAATGAGAAATAATCATCAGAGATCCAAACCGAGACCCAAAGTGTAGGTTGACCCTCTAAGGGTTAAGCCCCATGTTTTCAATACTCAGAAAAAATCCACATACTAAAACAAAGTCAATTGCTCTTCTCTATGCCAAAATATATGGTCTTTCAATTTCCACGCCACTGAGCTACCATTTTTACTAAGCATAGTTGATTTCAAATGAGAATGACAAATAATAAGAGTCTTTATAGGCTAGGTTTCTAGAGTTTCTAACTGCTCTCTATACAACTAGGGTTCAATTTCGAGGGTGTCAATTGCCATAATGTCTACCACTAGGGCCAGGAGATCTAGTTCGACTTGGAATACATGGACAAAGGATCGCTTGACAAGTGTAGTTAGATGTCTAAGCCCTTCCTTGTAGTTGTGGCTAGGAAAGTGGTCCATGTCCTCAAATATCTCCACTCGTGCATAGAGACATAGCAAACAGAGAGCCACGAAGGAGAGAGACTATGTGCAAGTAGATCAAAGCTAATGGATTCCAATTGATACCAATATATACATGTAGAGATTTAGAAATAAAACAATACACAAATGGTTGGTTTGTCCTCCTAGCAATTAGAGAGAAATATGCCATAGATACCAACAGATACAAGAGATTTAGAAAGAAAACAATACACAAATGGTTGGTTTGTCCTCCTAGCACTTAGAGAGAGAAATATGGCAAGATACATGTAGAGATTTAGAAAGAAAACAATACACAAATGGTTCGTTTGTTCTCCTAGCACTTAGAGAGAGAAATATGGCAATGTTTGGAGGTATTTAGAGTTTTCTCGACCCATGGAGGTGTTTCTCATTAGAGATTGTTCGATTAAGTTGAAGATATTCCTAGTTGCTCAAGAAGAATAGAGACTATTTGAGAAGGTTGCAGAGATTATATTGTTGGACACATGAGAAGAGCAGAGATTCATGTCTGCAAACTTTTCATGGAGTTATTAATAAAAAATAACCATCTCTCATATCTTTGAGAGGCTAGGCATTGAGTAACTCTACAAATACATTTTTATTAATGTGATTCATAAATACATACATTAAGAGATGACTATTGATTTCATCTTCCAAGAGTTCCAATGACTCTTCATATTTCCCCTAAATTAATATTAACAACTATTTTACAATATGCCATGATCCAAAGGATTAGATATCTAACATTTTTTTATTCGAAATTAATGGACAATAACCTTTCATTACATAGACTATAAAATAGTCATATATCTCCTTTATTGTAGCTAAAATATTCTTTATCCTTCATCCCTAGATTATAAAACGTATTTACACCTATCAACATAGTCATAAAAAGTATTTACACCTAGAATAGTTATAAAAGGTTAAACTTTAAATTTTTTCATCTTTTAAAAAACTTATTAAATTTAAAATTAAATAAATGTATACTAATAATTTCCTATCTCTATATCTCTCTATTAGGATATTGAGATTTCGACTTATCTCTATATCTAATCTATATTGGGATATAGGAATTTCGTTCACACTCCTAGGCAAGTGGACTCCAATTGCACCCCTATTCAAGTCAATCAAGTTGTCTTGCCCGGGAACTCACCTCATGTGACCACATGACCTAAAACGTAGGGTTTCTAGGGTTTTGTTTGGAACCCTCCACTCACAATATTTCCTTTATTTTATGCAAACACTCCTCTCCTAAAGAATCCATTTTACAGTTGGATTGTGTGTGAACAACGGTCGTAGAGTTCCTGTTCTCTTTCCTTCGTTCCAGAAGCTCGCGACCGCGTCAAAATGGTAAGCATCAGACCTTCGAACGGTAAATTTTCTCGTTTCAGTTCGAAATTTTTCTCAAATTTGATGAAGATCAAACCTTTGAACTTCCATTGTTTCTACTTGGTATCATTTCCCATAGATTTACAGTCGCGTTTGCCGCCGACGTTTTTGGAATTTTATGGATTGGATTTAATGCCTGTTATGAAACGAATATTTTTTTCGATGTTTTCGATTAAATGATAGACGTTCTTGTCGATTGTGCACGTAAGTTTATAAATTCATATTTTCATTGTATAAAATATACGGGAATTTGCTCTAAAGAGTCCAATCTTGCCCTGAATTACCAAAACCTCCGTTTCTTCTTCTTTAAATAGTGCATCAGGCAGCGGCAGCCTAAATACATGACCTGAAAGTTAAGATCTATGATTCAGTGCAACAAAATATTAATAATGGACATTCTAGTAACGTACAAAGAGTTTCCTGCAATATGTCTTATATAAGATAAAGAAACAAATACGCAAAGAAACAGGTTTGTTTTCAAAAAATCGGAGGACTCTCACGGGAAAACTTAAAAAGAAAATCTAGAGTTTTTAAATTTTGATTTCTCGCAGTATTCCGTTAGGGTTATAAGTGAGTAACTTTAGTAAAAATCGTAGGTTATGCGAATTTCTGAAGCATTTAGCACTCGATTGTAAGAATTTATGGCTTTTCTCAAGTATCCTGTGAATGAATTTTTTTTGGAACTTATCTTATACACTTCGTAACAGAAGCCTGTGCAAAATGAAAACAAGGGTCATTTTTAAACTGGCTATTATTAGAGATTAGTTAAAAGTGTTCTCATTTTCAATGTACGTTTAAATAAATTTATGAAGTAGCTCAAGAGGTAGTTTAAGATACTGCAGTAATTTGTGCAAATTGTCTGGATTCGTGATCATCCCCATAGTTGTAGACGGTTATTGTGTTGTTCTTTGGTATACTAAAGTGATTGAAGGCCAAAACTTCTGAATAGTTTGGTCATCTTTTATCGTTGTGGCATGGACATGGAGGTCCAGTGTGAACAAGAGTTGATCACCACAATATACAATAGAGAAGTGAGAAAAATTGGTTAAGTCTCGGATTTAAAATCCCCAATTGCATTTACTACTATTCGGTGGGGTGGGTAACCCTCTTTCCGTGGGAAGGATTTAGATGTATACTTTTCCCTTCCCGGCTCAATTGGCAATTAAATTTCTGACTTAATGACACAACAACGATCCCATTAATCCTGACAAGTTACCTGGTGCCATTCATCCGTCACCCTAATCCCATGACTTTGGCCTGGACTCATTCCCTTGACCTGACTGTGCTGATATTCCCGACCATGGACACTTATCAGAACTTTAAAACATGACACATGTGATCATAAATGTAGTGTAACTGGACTGGAATGGTAAAGAAATTGATTCAAAACGTGGATTGATGTAGACTGGCTTTTCCTTGACCACAAAGGTGTGACCTTGACTCAAAAAAACTAGACCAATTCTTCCATGACCACAAAGGTGTGGCTTCAACTTGACAAAATTTCAGAAGGGATAAAATGTGGATAAAACCCGACTCCAAAAATAGACAAAACCTCTCATTAAACTTAAAACCATATACATGAATTTATCTATATAATATTTGAATCCTACATTTTGACCATGCAAGCTTACTAATGAAGTCCATTTTTCATAGGATTTCTCTCACCCATCTCATTTACCTTCTTCGATCTAGGTGTTTGAAATTTTATGTTTGTTGAAATAGGACTAGATACACCACATAGGCTTGGTATCTAAACATTCTTTATTGAACAAATATAAATAACTTCTCATCAATGAATTCACCATATTTGAATAGGATATAAAGGTCTTCAGGCTTTAGATGGATTATATCGAATCATTTCCATCATACAAGCATCAACAACTTTATCATTATCCCTTTCTAAAATAATATACATAATGGAACATCAATGAATTTACCATATTCAAATAGGACATAAGGGTCTTCAAGCTTTAGATGAATTATATCCAATCATTTCCATCATACAAGCATCAACAACTTTATCATCATCCCTTTCTAAAATAATATACATAATGGAAATGATCTCTCTAAACAAATGAGGGAACCAACGGACTTCAAATGGAGAGTACTTCTCATGATTTTGTTTCATTTTTCAAAGAAATGATCCATCATGCCTTTCTTAAAACCAAGATTCAAGTTATTAAAATTTTTCTTTTAGACTCTAACAGTTATGGCCATAACACCCTCTAGTAAGCATAAAATTTATTTCATGGAGTATTTTTTTGAATAAAAACGACTTTGGACATGTCTACAATGAAAATTATCTTCATTGTGGGATCATAACAATTTTCACAAAGCAAGAAATGATCCATCATGCCTTTCTTAAAACCAAGATTCAAGTTATTAAAATGTTTCTTTTAGACTCTAACATTTATGGCCATAACACCCTCTGGTAAGCATAAAATTTATTTCTGGTAAGCATAAAATTTATTTCATGGAGTATTTTTTTTTGACATAAAAATGACTTTGGACATGTCTACAATGAAAATTATCTGCATTGTGGGATCATAACAATTTTCACAAAGCACTATGAACTTAAGAAAATGATACACTAAGGGAATGACTACTTTTTCTAAGCCACATGCCCCAGTCTTGACAAGAGAAACTCGCTGTGCTCGAGTGGCTTGGGGACAACTTTGGCAGGCACAAAAGGGGGGCCTGGTTACTACCTTCGCTTCGTTGTCCAGAGAGGTGGGGCAAAAAAAGCTTCCATGCTTTGTTCCGGGCCGCACACCATGCTAACCCAACCCAACATGGTTGCTCCGATTATTGGGGAATATGGGATGAGCGGGCGGAATGAATGGGGAAAAAAAGAGTATGGAGAGAATGAACTGAATGAGGCTCGAGCATTGGTTTGGGTTGGCTCACTCTTCTCTTTATTTAGGGAAGCACCCCTTATATAAATAGTAAAGCCGGGGAACCTTTTTTAATCTTATATGGATTTAAATTGAATAAAACAATAGAATCATAAACATTATATAAAAAAATTATAGAGTCTTTCAACTCTACAAGTGGATATTATTCCTTATAGAATATTTTCTCCTTTAATGATTCTTGCCCATCCACGTGGATTAATATCCCATATTTTGGAGCCCATGTAAAACCCTTTTCATAGTGTGTTTGCCCCTTGAAAAGATCCTTGAATGTCCACATGTTATCATCTCCCATTTTAGAGCTCACCCAAGGCTTCTTAAGTAGAAGAAAATCCCTCCCAAAAATCTCAAGGAGGTGACTATCTCCCAAGTTAAATTCATTTTGGGGCAAGAAGGAAATGTTTAAAAAATGTTTAAGGAGGTGACACCTAGTAAAATAATTTTGGGGGTTAAAATATACTTGAGGCATGAATGGAAGTTCTTTCTAAAATGATAGAGGGTGTGACTCCTATAGTTCTCATGACTTCTTTCATGATAAGAGGATAACTTGGAGTGAAGCTTGCAATGCTATCTAAAGTTCATATGTGAGTGACATAATTCCATTAATTCTCACGTTTTAGATCTTGTAGAGGGAGAAAGAGTCAAAGTATTTCGAATTCATAAATGAATAAAGCTTTAGTCTTCAAAAAAAATTAGGGAGGATTAAGAGTTTCTCTAAGAATGCTTAACATTTAAAATTTTGGGACCACCTCACAATGTCACTAAAGGTGACAATAGATTGTATTATATGACACAACATCTTGTTTAGGCATTCTTCGAAACAATTTTTGGGAAATATTAATGTTCCCATAGTTGGCATACATATCTACAAGGCCAATGCCCACAATATCTACATGAAACTCTTATTATTGTGAATCATATTTGTGAATCAAGAGATTGTTGTAGCCTTCTATGAATGTTTGTTAACTATTTCTCTCATCTGATGGAGTGCAGGTACAACCAAAAAGGTATTTGTCGTATTTTTCCTCCTAGAGTGAGGGAAGTTCAAGAAGACTAGAGGAAAGTGAGACATCTAATAGGCCTAAAAGAGGGAGATCAACCAGATATCAAAATATTAGAAGAAAATTTCATAATGGAATTTTCTCTCTCTAAAGGGGGGGTCATGTTCTTATGATTATGAGACCATAGGCGACATCAAGGTGCCCTTGAGGTACAAACATCTAGTGAAACAATGGATACCCAAGTATCTTCCTCGTCTAAATACAGATTTTTGTGTGAATGAGAGGATATTTTGGATTGCACCAGTCATTACACGGTTTGGGGTTGTTTTACATGGATGGCATAAAGGTGGGTTACGACAGATGTATTGAATTGATGGAGTATGTCGGACCCTGCTATAGTTACAGATATTGGATAAGACAAGACAATAATCAAAATAAAGGAGTGAGTATGTACATTGATGGAAGGACAAAAGCATGAGGGAATATTGCACTGTTTATAAACAACATACAACCTAGGTCTACAAATAAAAAAACCAATTTCATATTTGAGGGGCATGAAGGAAACCATGTTTTTGTGTGTGCCATAAAATCAATAGCTGGAGGGGAATATTTGTTGATCAATTAAAATTTGAATAATGTTATTACTATGGGAGTGGTACATATAACATTTCACCAAAACTGTAATTAATGAATCTAATATCTTATGTTTTTGTTAATGTTTCATTTTGATATAAGCAATATAAGAAATATGTTTCATTAAATATAAACAATATGTTTTTTAATTATGGTTTTTTGAGACTTTTGGTTTCATATCAATAACGTTTTCTATATTTTTGTTGCAGGTTGGTGTTGATCACGGCAAGTCCCAAAAAATTATAAAATCTCCTACTGAATTTATTTTATAATTTCTTTCATTATTTTCTTATACCAAGAATAAACAACAACAGCATATTGATGATAACAGCATAATGACAACAACAACAATAGCATAATAAAAACAACATAGCATCATATTAATGATAACAACATAAGGATGACAAACCAAATGGTAAAATACATACCTCCACCTATAGATTTGGTTGATTCGGCCCTTGGTTCACTTATTCTTGTGCTTGCCCAAACTGCCCAACTGAATATTAACCTCCCAACTAACTAGGAACAACCTCTCTAACTCCCTAGCTCCAGGAATCATTGTGGTTTCCTAGCCCCCGAACCCAAAGTTCCCAGCAACAACAGTGCCATGTGAGAGTTCCCCAAAACAATTCCTTCAATTTCCTCTTCCTCCTCTCTCTTTCAAAAATTTTAAAACAAAAATGAGATCCCCCTTCCAAGTCCTCCCCTTCTTTCTTATCCTTCTCTCTCAAATCCCCTCATTAATTCCCCAACAACCTTATCCCCCCCATTAATCACTTCACCCACCTTTTAATAATAAAATAACAAAAGACTCGTTTAATATATTTTAATAATTAATTAAATTAAAATTAAAAACTATGATCAAAATTAATCAAATTGGGTTGTTACATACACCCACCCTTCAAGAAACTTCGTCCCGAAGTTAGATTAATTCACAATACAAGGGTAATGACACACGATTCATACATCCACATCAAATAAACAACATCATCAATTTAAAACACTTATACATACTAGTGTACATTTGCAAGGTGTGCGGTGTGTAGCTAGCACATACAAGACTCACACATGCACTAATGACAATAATTATCACTCCTAAAGTAATTCTTGCATGCGTCCAATCCAATCAACAAAACCATGCATTTCATAAAAGATAGTAGACCAATTAGATGTTTGTGAAATCTCTCAATTATAATAATTTAGCACAAACAACATTCACTTAGATGATTGTAGTTCAGTTAAGAAAATATAAACATAGTAGAGCCTGGTTATTTTTCAGGACTCAAAATAAATAAATAAATTTCTAAAATCTCCCACTGAATTTAGTTTATAATTTCTTTCATTATTTTTTTATACCAAGAATAAACAACAACAACATATTGATGATAACAACATAATGGCAATAGCAGCAATAGCATAATAACAACAGTATAGTAGCATATTAATGAAAACAACATAATAACAACAACATAAGAATGACAAACCTCCACTTGTAGATTTGGTTGATTCATCCCATGGTTCACTTGTTCTTGTGCTTGCCCAAACTTC
Source organism: Picea sitchensis (assembly GCA_010110895.2). NCBI lineage: Eukaryota > Viridiplantae > Streptophyta > Pinopsida > Pinales > Pinaceae > Picea > Picea sitchensis. The sequence continues at coordinate 148,517 of SNQJ01S0039925.1, forward strand.
CCAACTGAATATTAACCAACCAACCAACTACGAATAGCCTCTTCGGCTCCCTAGATGTTTGTGAAACCCCTCAATTATAATAATTTAGGACAAGCAACATTCACTTAGATGATTATAATTTAGTTAAGAAAATATAAACATAGTAGAGCCTGGTTATTTTTTAGGACTCAAAATAAATAAATAAATTTCTAAAATCTCCTACTGAATTTAGTTTATAATTTCTTTCATTATTTTTTTATACCAAGAATAAACAACAACAACATATTGATGATAACAACATAATGACAACGACGGCAATAGCATAATAACAACAACATAGCAACATATTAATGAAAATGGCATAATAATAACAACATAAGGTTGACAAACCAATTGGTAAATTACATACCTCCACCTGCAGATTTGGTTGATTGTTGGAAGATTGATTGTTGTCATTGATGTCAACCCTAGTCATGGGTTTTGGACCGCAAGATTGATAAAGGTATTTGGACATGAAGGAAAATGCACATGCATATAAAACACCCATGAATGGATAG
>SNQJ01S0039926.1:0-12493 GCA_010110895.2 Picea sitchensis
GTCTCAGTTTGTCTTTTTGTGTTTTGTTATTCCTTGCAAATATTTTTTCTTTTCTGTTAGAAGAAGCATCCAAGCCTTCAAGGGACCCTGGTTGTCAATACCAGAGGCCTCTTCTGGGTCTGGGCTGCCTATTTTTATTTTTTTTCTTAGAATTTATACATACACGCAGCCTGTACAAGGTCAGACCGCGTGTACACGTGTCCTCTTTTAGCTCAGCACGCATTTGCATGCGTGTTGTTTCAGTGACAGTAGCGTGCTTAATAGGCTGCTTTTCAATCAGGGTGGGGCAATCATCCCCTCCTTTGGTGAGAAGTGTTCCTCTTAGGTGTTTGAGTCTAGGGTTGAACAATCAGTAGGTTAGGGCCTCTTACCCTTAGCCTGTTTTTTCTTAGTTGCTAGTTGATAGAAAAGATAAAAAGAAAAAATTATGTTTTATGGTTTTTAGACAAGCGTAAGAGTCTTTGCTTTCTTGATTGCCATTGGGTGTCTTTGCTCTGATTCTTTGCGATCTGCGCTTTAAGCCAGAATTTTGTTTTTTCTTGGTTTTAGGCTTGTTAGTATTTTCCCTTTGTTGCTTGATTAGCACGTAAATAAAATAAAAAAGAGAAAAAAAAAAGAAAAAAAAAACTTTTCATTTTCTTCTTTGTTTGAAGATTGTGTTTCTGCATCAATAGATAGGAAGAAGTATTTGTGTTCATAAGTTTTTGCAGTGCATTTAGAGCATAAGTAGCTCATAGTCGAGTGAAATTCCTTTATGTTTGTTGCATGAAATCTTAGAAAAATTGAAAAGAAAAATAAATCTTTCTTTGTGAAAAGTTGTTGATTTTTGCATTGAGTAAAAGTCATTTGTTTCCAGCGTTTTTCATTCATTTTTGCTTTAGTCTTTACACATCATTAGTTTCACCTTCATACCTCATGACGTAAAAAATCCAATAAAAGCAACGCTAATTTAAAATCTATTATACTTTTTGTTTGTAGGGTTCACAAACTAGTTCAGGACTAGGGCCTTGGATTAGGTTGGAGAGGAAACTCTCCAAGGCCATTCACAACCAAACATTGGAGTCTGTGATAGGGAGTGTAGAAGTCCAATTTCGTGGAAGTTATCTGGGACCCCCCTCTAACATAGGGGATAAACATGAGGTCACGTGTGGAAAGGTAGTGGAGATAACCCCTCCAAAGTCGGACCAAGCGTAGTGGAGAACACATATCGAGGACTTGTTTTGGGACTCCGTCGTTTGCATTTTCCACGGGGCTTCATGGGTCTCGAATCCATTTGAGGTCCTCAATTGTCTTCCAAACCATTTTCTCTCGATACCCTTGATAGGTTTCAGGCTTGATACCCTACTCATTGTGGTCTACCCGACTTTCGACTGTACCCGCCTGGTGACTGTTCGCGTGCTGGCAAACTAGTTGCCAATCTTTTTTAGGGACATACACAGGTGACTGTGGGGGTATACCGCAGTACCTAGGACAGAAATCAGGCCACTCTTTGCAGAGTATACCCAGAGGGTGCTTCCATGTTCGATTTTCACTTGCACCGGTAAGTTGCTCTAGTGTTGGTTGTTGTAATTGTTCTTCCAACTAGTTTAGTGTTTGCTTGTCTTATCTCTTAGGGGCTTCTATTTTAGTGTGTGTTATTGTTTGAACATGTAGCATACCTTAGCATGTCTTGGATCTTCTCACACAGTGGAGGATCTCGAGCTCCACCGATCATGAAGGCTTCTGGGCCTGCCGCCGATTATACTGGAGCCACCCCCGCCACAATTGAGGCGGAAGCTAGACCAACAAGGGTCTTTTGAAGCAACCAAGTTACAAACCATTGTGCCCAAGCAACTCCCAGAGGAATCAACTGCCAATATTGGCTTGGTTGAAACCCCAACCACTAATACTTGGCCATCATTCATTGTACCAATCCAATTTTATGAACGCCTGTCAGTGCCTCACACAGCTATGGAAACAAACGTTGTTACTTCCTCTGGGAATTCTTCCATTCCCACCACCGTTGCTACCACAGGAGAAGAATCTCTTAACTTGCCATCGTTGGTTCGAGCCACCATGGTCTTGGCTGCAACTACGTCACACAGTGGACTAATCCCATCTATCATGGCAGCCACAACACCCTTCACACCTAGTGCGACAGGCCCTCCGTTCTCATACGGTATGCCTAGTTCGGGTACAAGTCCTGCACTCACTCACTCCACTTTACAGACTTTGGGTCTGGGGGCAGGGAGCTCTAACGCTCCTCTGCAAGATCAACTTGGGGGAACTTCTGTCCCTTTTAATGCTTTTCCTTATGCTGGAGGTCATATCTCTCCTTTGTCCCCTTCGCTTGGTGGTCTACATCAGCAGTCCGCCGGGCAGCCTGCACACACTAGTTTATTTGGAGCCAGGAGTCAAGGAACACCTGTGCACACTATGTCGGTAGCTTTGTCACTGTTTTTTTGGAACGAGATGTTTGGTAACAACACTTTCGCATCCACCGCTTTCCCGTCTGGGGGCACTCCCATTTTTGGACAGTCTACTCTGGCGCAGGGTACTATTCCTGCATCGGGGGCACATATAGCAGAACCTTGGAACTCAGGACAAGGATCCATTCCCTCCTCTTGAATGCCATTCTGGGGTAATTCTTTCCATAGTCAATGGAACCCTGGACAGAATTCTATGCCTCTCCCATCAGGACCGGCATGGGGTAATCCTTCCCAAAGTCCTTCAAACACGATGAATGCACAACATTCAATGTCCTTTATGGGGAATCAGCCAATGATGTCTCCACAGATGAAAAATCCTTACGCTAGTCAGGGCCATGGTTTCTACCAGAAACCGAGCCAACAGCCAAACTTTTCCTGGCAACCTGGTGCTAGTCAAACTCCAGGACCGTTTTTCCCAGGCTATCAGCAGCAACCCAAACTACCATTCCTGGCAACATTACACTTGCCATATTTGACAAGGTTGTTAAATGATCCTATTTGTCATGATCCATGTTGGCCTCCTATGCCAACGAAGTTGCCTTCGAACATTCCAAAGTTCAAAGACAAGCCTAACGAAGATCCAAGTGATCACGTGACTACCTTCCATCTTTGGTGTTCATCTAACTCATTGAAAGATGACTCCATACAGTTGCGATTGTTTCAAAGAACTCTTATCGGGAGTGCCGCGAAATGGTACATCGAGCTCGATCACTCAAGATACTCTTCCTTTGGCAAACTGGTGATGTCCTTCCTTAACCATTTCCAGTTACCTGTGAGATACGACGCGGGCACAGAGTTTCTCACCAATTTCGAACAGACAACAGCGGACCATATCTCTGATCATATCCGAGAGTGGAGATGCCGGAAGAGTCTAATTAAAGTACCAGTCCCACCAGCATTCCTGCTTGAGTGGTTCCTTAAGTCTCTGGTCCCACAATTATCCAAATACATCGCAACTTCTGGGGTTTTCTCCGAAGAAGATGTCATCATGAGGGCTCAACAGTTTGATCTTATCTATTCTCAGTCTGGTTTATTATACAACATCCTGTCGGATGCACCACGATCGATACTGGATAAAACTAGACAAAGAGCTAGACCACATGCCGATGGTATTGTTGGTTCAGCCCAAACCAAGCTTGATGAGCAATTGACAAAAAAATTGCAACAATTATCTATACAACACTCAGCAGCCAGCCAGACTATTGCTTTGGCTACTCCTCCTACACAAACGTCAGAAGTACACTCTGTGCAGTCAACTAACCCAAAGGCCACCCAGCAACCTGAAGGGAAGAAAAAACAACGAAAGAAGGGTAAGGGGGAGAAAAAACCCACTGATAATGTTGGTGAGGGCACCACAAAAAAACGGAAGGCGAGGTATCCGTGAAACTTGTGTTCTTAATACCACCCGACACATCTTTTTCCTCGACTTGCAGAGGCCCAAAAGTTTGTCACACAGCAACAGCAAGCCGTGTTAACTAATCCCTTTCAGCATGGGAAAAATTTAACTCAAGCCTCTACAAGTGTAGAAGGGGGCATTCAAGAAACCTTCCCTCCTCAAAACAATCCCTCATCCACGAACATATATATGGTTAGGGGTGATTCCTTAATAACAACTAGAGCGCATGACTATAGTAAACCAAGCACTTCTGAGAAGGGAAAAGAAACCGAACTCCCGTCTCTTCCTCTACAGATTGAGAAGACGTTGGGAGAAACGATGACACGCATTCCAAAGGGTGCATTTAAGAAAGCTTCTCATAACCCAAATGCAAGGGTCGCCCAGAATTACTCTATGGTGGAGGATTTATCACAAACCCCTTGTGTGATGTCTGCTTTGGAGGTCCTCCAAAGTTTCCCTGCTCAGAGGAAAGCCTTGTTAACTGCTTTAGGCTCTACTGAGACTTGTAACTGGGGTACCATCATGTTGGAAACCACCGACTTAAAACCTCGTCTGCCTTACCACGTAGCGTTTCAAATAGTAGTGGCTCATCCCATGAAACCTTTTACATGGAATATCTTTCGCACGGTGGTTGACAAGGGCGCCTCAACATGCGTTATGTCATTAGCATGTTGGAAGGCCATTGGCCATCCCGCTTTGTCTCCCTCACCTACTCTTCTCACTACGTTCAATGGGCGTTCTTTTCGCCCACATGGCATCGTCCCTTCTTTCCCTGTGCAGTTAGGAGGGAAGACCGTGTGCATCGAGGTAGAGGTAGTCGATGCCCCCCTCGACTATAACCTCTTGTTAGGTTAGAGTTGGACTTACGCTATGCAAGTTGTGGTTGCTACAATTTTCCGAGTCTTGTTGTTTCCACACGAAGGTCGGATAGTGACCATCGATCAGTTGTCCTTCTCTAGACCTGACCCAGCTTTGGGGGCATATACGGTTCCCATGATTGATAATCCTCAACCCGGTGTCGTTAACGTAGGAGTTGGTTTGTGCCCATCCTTGATGGGTACCTTCAATTACCCACCTCCTCATGACGATGTCAAGTTTATATCGAATCACCATAAGGTTGAGATTTTCCAATTTTCATCGTTCCGCATGACTTACTTTGAGGATCCGTGGATTCTTCCTTCCCCATTAGCCATAATGTATGAGACAGGTCACTTTGACATGTCCATGCCCTTGTCGACGCTGAAGTAGCGTACTCTTTAGTCCAGCAAGCTTCAGCTAACCTTGATCCAACTCCCGCACAAGAGTTGGATCCACTTCTAAAGCCTATTTGGGCTCAGGGTTCTCTTGCTACCATCGATTCGTTAGACTTAGTCTTGCCTTCTGACGAAGCAGTAATCAAAGCGATGACTAGTCCAGACAAACCTTGGGAAGATCTTCATCACAGATCATATTTCCTCCCAGAGCTAAACTGAATCGAGGCAGGAGAATTCACTATCACCATGATGGGAGATCAGCCATGTCCTATTAATCTCTTAGCTACACAGGAAATTTATGCTGAGGGCAATATGGAAACTATTGCTGAAACTATACCTATCAACATCTCCCGAAACCCTGGCATCATGGAGAATGTCTTCGTCGGAGCAGATTGTTCCCCTGAAGAGATTCAAATTTACACGGATCTTTTCAAAGAATTCCGTGACGTTTTTGCCTGGTCTTATGAGGAAATGCCAGGTATCGATCCAAAAATAGTTGAACATGAAATCACAACATATCCTGATGCCAAGCCTGTTCGAAAAAAACTTCATCCAGTCAATCCTAAGAAAGCAGCAGCCATTAAGCTTGAGGTTGAGAAATTGCTCAAGGCAGGTTAAATTTATCCTATTCATTTGACTCAATGGGTGTCAAACCTCGTGTCGGTCAATAAAAAACAAGGCACGATTCGTGTATGTACCAATTTCCGTGATTTGAACAAGGCATGTCCAAAAGATAATTTTCCAACCCCATTCATTGACCAGATCATTGATGAATGTGCCGATTGTGAATCCTTTTCGTTCATGGATGGTTTTTCGGGATATAATCAAATCCAAATCAAACCTGAAGACAAACACAAAACGACATTCATTTGTCTGTGGGGTACATTCGCCTATCGTAAGATGCCTTTTAGCCTTAAAAATACTGGAGCCACATTCCAGCGGGCCATGTCTTTTGCATTTCATGACCTCAAACATATAGTCGAGGCCTATCTAGATGATTTAGCATCACACTCTTGCAAGAGAAAGGATCATCCTACGCACCTCAGACTAATCTTCGAATGTTGTCGCTACTTCAGGATTCACTTGAATCCCAACAAGTGCATCTTTTGCGTCACGTCAAGACGTTTGTTAGGTTTCATCATATCAACAACAGGGATCATGGTTTGATCCTCTTAAGGTGGAGGCAATAATCCAGTTGCCCCCCCCATGCACAATCTTACAACTTCAAAGTCTTCAAGGCAAGGCGAACTTCTTACGATGCTTCATCGCCAACTATGCCGAAATCACCAAGGGATTTATGCATTTACTTAAGAAAGATGTTCCCTTTTTCTAGGATGACACCGCTCAACGCTCTTTCGATGCATTAAAACACGCCCTCACAACCGCACCTCTGCTACGGCCACCTAATTATAACAAATATTTCTTATTATATATGGTTGTCGCGGAGTCAACCATAGGCATGGTTTTAGTTCAGGAAGATGATTCATTTTCATAATACGTGATTTATTACCTAAGCCGAGGCCTCGTAGGACTAGAACTTAATTATTCCCATCTCGAAAAACTTATGTTGGCAGCAGTTCATGTTGTTCAACGGTTCCATCACTATGTTCTGTTTCGCAAGACCACCATCGTTGTTGTCATGAATCCATTCTAGTACATGTTGACACGACAAGTTATCGACGGAAAAAATAGTAGATGGATGGTCATCCTCCAAGAATTTGACTTAGACTTCGTTTCAACAAAGTCCAAGAAGTCATTGGTCTTCGCAAAACTTATTTCGGAGCTTTCGGTTGAGTCAGGTGACGTTGTACCTGAGGAATCGCCTATCCGGGGGGATTTGTTTTTGATTGACTCTTCAGACCCCTGGTATGGAGATATACTAATCTATCTCCAGACTTTGAAGTGCCCCACCTCTGCTTCTCGTGACGAGCGTCGGTGGATACGCCATCAGGCTAATAATTATCTCATACTCAATGATACGTTGTATCGGAGAGGTGTAGATTGCATCTTGCGTCGATGTCTCACTCATGAGGAGGCCATCATAGTGATCAACGATTGTCATACAGGAGCTTGTGGCGGTCACTTATCTGGGTTGGCAACAGCCCAAAAGATTTTACGCGCAGGTTACTTCTGGCCCATACTTATCAAAGATTGTATCGAGTCGGTCAAGAAGTGCCATTCGTGCCAAATCTTCTCTCGAAAGATGAGGGCACATCCAGCTCCCATGTTTCCTGTCATCACAGTTGGTCCCTTCACTAAGTGGGGGATTGATTACACTACATGAAACCCCCCGTCAACAAGGGGGCACCACTATATCATCGTAGTTGTCGACTACTTCACTAAGTGGGTCGAAGCTATGCCGACGTTTAAAGATGACGGAGAGACTGCAGCTCTCTTCTTATTCAACCAAATTATAGCAAGGTTCGGCGTCCCAAGAGAGATTGTCACTGACCATGGCAGTCACTTTCAGAACCACATGATGTCTAAATTAACATCAAAGCTTGGGTTACGGCAGGAACATTCATCACCTTACTACCCCCAAGCCAATGGGAAGGTGGAAGCTGTAAACAAAACCCTTAAGACTATTCTACAGTGAACTATCAACTCAGCCAAGTCAAATTGGCATTTGATGTTATACTCGGCATTATGGGCTTACCGAACATCTGTTAATACTGCAACTGGTTTCTCACCTTTCCAACTTGTTTACGGGTTGGAGGCAGTCTTTCCCATTGAATGTCAAATACCATCTCTGAAATTGGCAGTACAGTTATTGCCAGACACTTCTCCACTTGAAGAGCAGTTAGTACACCTTGAGAAGCTTGATGAGTAGTGTCGCAATGTGGCCCTGGCCAACGAGGCTCATAAACATAAGGTCAAGTGTCAATATGATAGGTCCGTTCGTCCTCATATTTTTCTGAGGGTGACCTTGTCCTGGTCTACGACTAAGATAAGGAACCCCTGGGGGCAAGAAAGTTTAAACCCATGTGGTTCGGACCCTTCATTATTAAAGAGGTATTAAAAAATAGCGCTTAGCGTTTGGTCGATTTTGAAGGGAATGCTTTGGCGGAGCCTAGAAATGGGCTCTACCTCAAGAAGTATTACTCATAAAAAGGTCATTGTGGGTAACTTTTTGTAAAATATGTATAGTCTTTGTACTATTACTTTTTATGGTTCTTTTAAAAGTGTTATGGACGTGTCATTGATGTTATCTTTCATCAATGTGGTAGATGTCAAGTGAGTCCGAGGTGTTCGTTGGGTATGCGGACGGTGCTAGTCTACACACGCGGAGGCTTGCCTCCGCAGCTTGGGTAATCTTTACACCACAGGGTTAGTTATTATCTTCCAGAGGTATATGCTTAGGTGACACCACAAATAATGTTTTTGAGTATAGTGCAGTTATTGAGTTGCTTTGTGACGCATTGTCATGGGGTATCTCTCATCTCTGGGTCTATCTAGACGCTCAACTGGTTGTATCACAGCTAAACAGAATATGTCGGGTTCATGATCCAACTTTACACTGACGATTCCTTAGGGTACGTCTCTTAGAATGAAACTTTGATTATATTACATATTTTCATGTTCCTAGGAGATTAAACCAAATCACAGATACTCTAGCTAATCACATTTCAGATTGGCATCTTTCCCACATATAAAAAGATCATGGACATAAACATGTAAATACGTTTTTGCACACATAATCCATAAGACACAAAAAGAGATAAAAACCATATATAAGCATCATAAAATCCTCAGAGTACATAGATGGATGCAAGCGCCTCAAAAGTGGGAACAGTAACGAGTCACCGGGATTATGCCCTCAAAAAATATATACAACAAGGTGCTCGTGGCACATAAAAAGTCTAAAGTCTATTCAGGGCCTATGGGCCCTGTTATAATCATCTACTGCACGAGCTAAACGCCTAAACAATCGGACCCATGTCCGAGGTGCCCCCACAACATGAGTCTGCATGGACGGCGGTAGGTCCTCTATCTCTGCCATCAATAATGTGCGAGTGAGCGCAGTGAAGTTTCGCTTAATTTGCCTAAGGACCCTCTCAACCTCTCCTGCTGGGAGGTTCCCTGCTACTGCTGCTCCCCCAATGGTGGCAGTTGCGGCTTCTGGCCATGGGCGATGCCTATTTCGTGCATAGTCAACAGGTCGCACGGGTCCCACATCTGCATACAATAAACGTTCACCCATCAAATACTTTGGCATACAAAAAATGATATATATCAAAAAAAGACATAAAAATTACATATGCAAACAAAAAAACTATACAGGTGGAGACTTACCCATCTCCCCTTGCTCCTCACCAGGAGGCACGGGTATCTCTGGATCTCTAGAGAAGTCGATCCCCGCATATGGGTAGTCCTCGATAGCAGGGATCTGTCGTGACAGCCAAGCAAAAAAGTCATCGTCGAAGGCCTCCACGGTCCTTCCACCACCCTGTCGTGACAGTAACACTTCCCATCTGCATATTGCGGGGAAAGAGGCCATATGTCCTCGTACTGCAAGCCGAGGACTGAAGCACGGAACTCTCTCAAAAAAGAACGAACACAAGATAGTCCTAAACCCGAAGTTCCTCTGTGTCTGTTGTCGACAATATGTCAATTGCCTCTTCATACACTCCAGCAGTGTGGTACTCCAATCAAAAAATTGTGCATTCATGCACTGGATAGCACATTTCATCTGTGCACGCGAAGCCTGATGCACGGTTGTTGAGCCGGTAATCCGCCCAATAAGCAACAAGATAGTCTGTAGTGCGAGGTTGGTAATATTGCTAATAGGTACCGAGGAACCTCTACGATCAGTCCCAGCCTCATAGTACTCAGCTATCAGCTCCAATACCTTTCTCAGCCCCGCAGGAAAAGTCTGAAAGTTGACTAGTTCCCCTCTCCTTGAGAGGCCAGTCAGAAAGTAAATATCCTCGGTGGTGGGCACCAAGGATTGCCCCTCTAGCATAAACGTCTCTACATCAGGGTGCCAGTAATCAATCAAGGCGTTCAGTATCCATGGTTGCGCGCGCATGAATGGACATAAAAAGAATTTGATCAAACCGCATTGCATTAACACGACCACAACATTTGCATCTGCAGCAACCAACTCACTGATTGCCTCATGCTCCCTTTCCCTCCACTGGACATATATCCTGCCAACACAACAAGGTAAAGGAGGGTCAATGCTTCTTTCCATTTGTTTTTTCATCAATAGGGGGGGGGGTACACACGGCCTGTTGAGGTGACAGTCGCATGTACACGCGTGCAAGCTTTGCTCTGCACGCGTGTACCTAGGGCCGACCTTTTTAAGGTCGACGCCCACCCCAAAAATAACTTAAATGCTTAAATTGAAGTATTGAATAGCTAGATAAGGGAGTTTGTACTTACTTGGTCCAAGTAGAAGTATGTTTCATCCACTGTAGCTCCCAAAATCATGATCTTTGGCAAAGGGGGTCTTTTGGCTCCAGAGTCAATTTCCAAATCAACAATGGTGATAATGAGCTGCCAGCTTCTATTTATAGACTTTTTGGTCTCTTTTTGTCACTTTTTTGTCCCCCCTTATCAGTTTCTTTATACCAAAAACCATTTAGAGTGATCCAGGAGTTATATGGGAGGGATTTGATCAGGTATTGGAACATTTTTTTTTTTGTTTGAGTTTCGACTAAGAAAAAAAAAATATTGACGGTCCATAAAAAAAAAAAAAAAATTACTTGAGCATATAGGTTAGGATACTACCCCAAATTTTGCATCGCGTTGCCTTTTTCTTATGCTATCGGATCGATCCCATCAGTTTGTGACACGGAACCGTCATATCTTCTCTAGAAGTGTCACGACTTGGTGGTAGAGCTTACCAAAACATGGATGCCCTAGGTAGGTCCTGGTTGCATTATGGTGTCCATGTCGTTTCTAACAACACTGTAGGCTCAGGAGTCTGTATAGTCTTTCCTGAATACGAGTTTGAGCCTCATTTGCATGGGTATTTTTCACTCTTTGTCTTACCCTCCGGACTCCCAAAACATAACGGGTCTCCTTTTAAGCCCTTTTCAAACCCTCTAAAAATGAAAAGATTGCCAAGCGATCTTGTGACCTTTCACGCTCTTAAAACTGAAATTTGAAGTCACGTCTGTCCGATGATAGTTTACCCATTTTTTGGTCTGAACGGTCAATTGTACGAACAAAGGAATACTCTATTGAATTCCCATTCTTTAGAAGAGTATCCTCAGGTATAATTTTATTCCTTTTTTGGGCCTGAGGGACTAAATTTACGAAAAAGAAACCCCCACGGAGTCCATAGTTAAGCTCTTTTCAGACTCCCTAAAATTGAAAATATCCCTGAGTGACCTTATTCTTTCACACTCATTAAAATGATCCAGAAGAACATTCCTGACGGAGCCCATAGTTAATCTTTTTTCAGACTCCTTAAAAATGAAAAAATGGTCGAGTGATCTTGTCCTTGTCACACTCATTAAAATGGTTTTGAATTGGCGTCTAATCGGTGCTAGTTTATCCCTTTTTCGAACCGACTAGACTATTGTCGAAAAAAGGTACCCCACTGGAGTCTCCTTTGATGATTTTTCAGACTCTCTAAATATGAAAAACCACTGATCTTACCTTCTCTGGGATCGTTAAACTTACATCGAAGGACGTTACCATTGTGTGTTCTATCAACCACATTTGCATACCTTACCCATCAGCCGTGTAACAGTTTGCTTCTATGTCTTAACACCTTTGGCTGCTGGAGGATTTTTCCCGAGTATCATTTCACCAAAACATCAGTATTGTCCTTGTGCCTTGAGCTTGTATGTTTGCAGTACTCGTTCCTCCATTGTAACGTAATATTCCCTTATTCTTTTTCAAACACTATTAAAAAGAACAAAAAAATCAAATATACCCCAAAAAGAGGATGGGAAAAGTATTTTCTTTATTGGCAGCATAATGAGTCGCCCTTGGATAAAGCACATCTATCCGTTTGATCATCAGATTATGGGATATAGTACGACCTTAGGAAGCTTTTTCTCACTATATAGAGTTGTGTCCTCCACCATTTGGTTACTCTTCCAAACATATGGAGAGTTTGTGTTGCCTCCTGCTTCGTAGACTTATGATTAACAGATATGTTGCCTGAGTCTTATCACTCGTCATGCTATTATCCAAGGGAAGTTTGTCACTAATCTTGATTCGGCCCCTCTGAAATATGTCTCTTGTCCGCATACCCGACCATCCTGAACGTCCAATCAAGTCCTTGCTCAAAATCACTGAAGCCTTCAGTCCGATCATCAAGATTATCAAGTCCATAACCGACGAGTCGTCGAAGACCTCTGGGTAGTGCAGTCGTACACTCATATTACACTCCTACCCAAGTTTTAGAAGATTTTTGA
>SNQJ01S0039926.1:12543-44110 GCA_010110895.2 Picea sitchensis
TCCTTGCTCGAAATCACTGAAGCCTTCAGTCCGATCATCAAGATTATCAAGTCCATAACCGACGAGTCGTCGAAGACCTCTGGGTAGTGCAGTCGTACACTCATATTACACTCCTACCCAAGTTTTAGAAGATTTTTGAAGTTGTTGCTCGAGCTCTGAAGTATAGCCATCAGGCCAAATCAGCTTTTGGAAGATGGATACGCTATATGTATATCTTTCTGATTTTGAGATGTAGCTCTGATGTGTATTATTCACGGCTACTCTTTATATTTATTTGACATGGATCTACAGTGTATTTGATTGGTAGCCATGGTTCTAGTTTATCCCGAGCATGGGTATGCCTGCCTCGGTGAGACATTTGTTATTTTGCAGACGGCACCTCCTGGTTCTTGATCCTTGGGCTCACTCATTCAGCACAACCATACAGATTGGTAAAAGATTGGTAATGTATTTTGGCCATCAGATGCTCTTCTGACCTCACACATTAGGGGGCATCTGTTATAACCCTAAATTGTACCACACCTTCTTACCTAGCATCAGGCCAACTCATATCCCTTCCTTTCCAAAACTATGTTGAACAAACTCTTGAAAATCCTCTTGAATCAAGGCTCACGTGCCCTAACCCATTACTGCATGCCTGTGCATGCTGGAAGGCCCACTACAGCTCGCGTGTACCTAACAAAACACAAAAATAGGAAAGTTGTCGATGGGACAAAAAGCTATGGGTTAGTTAACTGAAACTCCCGGCCATGCATGGCTGAGAGTTCATCCAAAACCCTAGCTCCTTCTAGCCTATAAAAGAAGGGGTAGGGGTACCATTTGGAGGAGGAAGAATATAGCAAAGAAACTCTGACCATTTGCCGAATCCATCGTCCCAACCCTTTAGCCTTTCCTCAAGCCAAAGGAGAATTAATGCAAAGCAATTGGAGGACAGAAGAGGAGGAGCCTAGGATCAGGATCAAGGAGTGGTGGCCAGTCTCGACTTTGATTGTAAATTGATTCATTTTGAAAATAATAAAAGAATACTTTTCACATCCCAGTGCATGAGTTATCTATGATTTGTTTAATTTGTGCTTAATTTCTAACCCTCAAGTAGAAAAGTAGTGTGCATGCATCGTTGTTTGTTTTGATTGTAGGTTATCGTTGGAAGGAGTAGCACCAGCGAACGGACAAAAGCGCAATGGAGGATCTACACCAAACATCAGTAACAAGGTTGGTAGTTCCTTTCCATGTATGTATTGTGAAAGAGGGGTTTAAGTTTTGGGTGGTAAGTTAAAAAGTAATTTCTTTACGGTCAAAATCTGCATGCAAGTCTGACCCTAGTTTGCTAGTCTATAGGGTATTTTTCCCAACAACACAGACCAATCCTCTACCTCATGTAAAGTTTAAATACTTTTGAGACAAGCTTGGTATAGTCTGAAAGGACCTCCCTTGAAAGGAGTAGTGTTGATGATACTATGGTATCCTAGCCAATAGCGGGTAGCTCAGTTAGGATTTTATATCCTAGGGGACTGATCATCCCTGGAAAGATCCTGAAGGTTCATAAGGATAGGCTCTCAAAGTACTTGTGCATGTATATGCTAACTTTGGTCAGTAGTGGTATCTTCATTAGTATTTTATATCCTAGGGAATATTTTGATTCCTAGGAAGATTCTTTGGGTATTTCAGAGTAGCATGTGGTAGCTCCTTTATGATTTTATATCCTAGGGAATATTTTAATTCCTAGGAACATCCTTTGGATCTGTCAGAGGACCACAAAATGTTGTTGCACCTACCTCATTTTGTTGCATGTGATGTTGATGTGGTTCCATCCTCGTATTGATGATTTCCATCCTCGTGTTGATGTTGACATTATTCCAACCTCATGTTGTGATGATGTTGTGATGATGATGCTCCAGCATCGAGCTATGATGACACTGTGATGAATTTTCCCCAACCTCGTGTTGTTGATACTTTAGCTTCATACTAAAGATGTTCATGATGATATTTAAGTTTTCATGTTGAATATGATGATGATGTTATTTCAGATTTCATGTTGAAGATGTTGATGATGATACTTTAGCCTCATGCTAAATATGTTGATGATGATGCTTTAGCCTCATGCTAAAGATGTTGATGATATTACTTTATCCTCACGCTAAAGATGATGATGATGTTACTTTAGCCTCACACTAAAGATGATGATGATGTTACTTTAACCTCATGCTAATGAGGATGATGATGCTACTCCAACTCCATGTTGAGAATGATGATGATGAGAAAAACTTTCGATGATTTATAGATATGCTAGTCAACGTTCAAGACAGTGATGATGTTGTTGTCCTCTCTCTCCATTGATGTTGTATTGTAAAATACCCTTCTTGTTAAGGGGGAGTGTTGAAATATCGTAATTGCGAAGTATATTCTACGTATTATTGAGTTATTATTAAATAGATCAATCCCATTTTGTGGATTGATCTTGTCGGTATTTGTATATGACCAAATCCCCTTTTTTGGATTGGTCAAACCCTAATTAAATGATTGTAATTGAGAAGTCACCCCCTAGGGCTAATTAAAGTGGTTTTAGCCACTAATTGAAGAAGTCGGCCCAGCCTGGTGAAGAGACACAACCCTAGCGCCTAGAAGCTAGTATAAATAAGAGAGGATGATGCCTCATTCTCACACTCACAAAAGTCACTCATCTAGTGTGCAAGTTTGAAGGAAGTTACAGTTGTCGGAAGAAGAATAAGAGAGAGAGGTGCATTGCTCAGTGTTGAATATTCTCTAGTGTTTGGTTTATTATCTTGGCATTGTATATAAAATATATATTAAGGAATTTTTTGTTGGTTTTTCTCCCCCATGAGGATTTCCGAGGATAAATGTTGTGTACCTTGTGATTGTGTTTCTTTCAATGATCCTTCCTATGCTATTATTATCTAGTAAATTAAAAAGAACTTAATAGCAGCTCTAAATTTAACAAATTGAAGGTATAGATTTTGAAGAGACATTTTCCCAAGTTTCAAGGATGGAAGCAATCATAATGATACTATCTTATGCATGCTCCAAGAATATTAAAGTATATCAGATGGATGTGAAATCACCATTCCTAAATGGAGATCTAGAGGAAGAAGTCTACATTGAGCAGTAAGAAGGATTTCAGTTGTCAGAGAAAGAGAATTGTGTTTGCAAGTTGAAGAAGGCCTTGTATGGTCTCAAACAAGCCCCTAGAGCATGGTATTCAAGACTGGACGTATACTTACATCAGCAAGGGTTCAGAAAATGAAATGTAGACAACAATATCTACATAAAGGTAAATCAAGATAATATCATGTTAATTGAATTTTATGCTGATGATATTATTTTTGGAAGTGATGATGACATGATGAGTCGAAAATTTTCCAAACACATGCAGAATGAGTTCGAAATGTCATTGCTTGGAGAGTTGTCTTTATTTTTGGGTCTCCAGATATGTCATAGAAACAAATGTATCTTCATCTCTCAGACAAAGTATATTAGAGAAATGTTGAAGAAGTTTGTAATGACAGATTGCAAACTAGTCAGTACTCCTATGCAGACCAATTGTAAGTTAAGTAAGGATGATGATTCTAAGGATGTAGATCAGAGATAGTATAGATCAATGATTTGAAATTTACTCTATGTGATAACTTCTAGACCGAATGTGATGCATGTAGTTGGAAAGGTTACAAGGTTTCAAGCAACACCAAAGAAATCACATGTTATGGTAGTAAACAGGATATTCAAATATCTCAAAGGTACAGAAGAGTTTGGATTATGGTATCCAAAAGGGAAGGATCTATCATGTGTTGCCTACACAGATGTAGAATGAACAGGTTGTATTGATGATAGAAGAAGTATAAGTGGATCATATTTTTACTAGGGAGAGTTCATGGTATCATGGTTAAGAAAGAAACGGTGATTAGTATCTTTGTCCACAATAGAGGCAGAATCCATTGGAGCAGCGACATGTTGTACTTAAGTTCTTTGGATGAAGCAGAATTTGTAGGATATGCAAGTAAAGTATGATGATCCCATTTATATACTTTGTGACAACACCAGTGCCATCATTATTTCAAAGAATCTAGTGATGCACTCTAAGATGAAGCACATTCCTATCAAGTATCATTTTCTCCAAGATCATACTACAGAGAAGAACATTAAGCTAGAATATATCAGGAAAAAATAACATATTGTAGATATCTTCACCAAACCGCTTGCAAGGGCTAATTTTGAGTATCTACAACATAATATTGGAATAGTTTCTTCCCCATAGTGATCCACACAACATCAAACTTAATAATACAGGGAGGGAGAAACATAAGTCATGAAGATTTCAAGTAATAAATTCTTTTGAATTCTTTTCATATACATCAGAGTTACATGAGGAAGCACCATGAAAAGAAAATTCAGTAGAGATAGTAGAGGCCTATAAATAGTGGGAGCATCCCCAAGATGATGATTACCCTTTGTCATTGATGTCAAAGGGGAAGATATAGAGAAAAGCATGGAGATAGAGAGAGTAGCATGTAGATAGGGGAAGCAATGGCCATAGGGGGAGCATGGGCATAAGTATTGTCATGCCTAAGTGTTTCCATCAATGCAAAAGGGGGAGATTGTTGATAGTTTGGTTGTCATTGATGTCAACCCTTGAAGAATCCCCAGAAGCTCTGATGGTGTGGTACCTGAATTTGAACGAGGAATATGGACATGATGGATAGTGTAATCACAGGGAAGACTATCATAGATGGATAGTTCATGTCGGCTTTTTTTTCGGTGAGATACGGAATGCCACATGGTTCCTCACGGTTAGGGATATATGGCCTTGTAAATTTGGAAGCCCTGAAGAGTGTTCAATAAGCCCCTAGTTTGTTACAAGTCTTAGTCAAAGGGTAAAAGTGGTTGCAACAAGAAATCCCTAAAGTAAGGAGAGATATTACTATGAAAAAATATATAAACACCTCAACGAGTCTCTCATAAAGAAATTTACACTCTCATTCATTTATTATCTATCTTGTGAAGTAGTGATATTTTGCTAAGGTTGTGACAACATTTTTCTGAGGTAGCAAAGGAAGGTCAAAGAAGAAAGTCTCAAGGTTGCAACAAACCCTAGTTTCTAAGGTATATGTGGGTTGAAGGTCAAAAGGGCGTGGATGTACATGGGTTGCAGTGAAGGATGGCATAGATATCCATAGGTTGTAGAAGAGAAGGTCACATATTTGTGAAAATCTAATGAAGGGTTGGGTAGATGTTGGTACTAGGTCCCTAAAGGTCTGAAGGAAATATACAGATTAGCATCTCAAAGTTTCATATTGGCTACAGAGGTATTGGTATGGTTGTCTACTTTTTTTTATGGTTACTTCTTGTCATGATATGGTGTATGCTTGAGGCATATGTGGTATGGTTGGTTTGGTATTTGGATATGGTATATCTTGGTTGCTTGGTAGAGTGAGGAGCACTCTTATATCTGGTTCAGCAGATGACATGGTTCTTATAGTTCTTATCTTTGAGTTAATTGTATATGGTTGAGGCATATTCATGTTATATGGTGGCATATGCATGAGGGGCATGCATTGGTTCACTGAGATACTCCATTGATGATATGGTACATATCTGCATATGGATTATGGTATGGTCTATGATACAGGTTACACTTGGTTGATGCTCTAGTTCATGATTCACTATTCTCCATCGATATATCTTTGTCTCATGATTGATGCATGAGATAGTATTTATGTTGGTATACAGTTGATGCATGGTATGGTACAATTGTTAGTTGGTTGATGAGAAGATACAAGCTGATGAGACGATGGCAATGAAAATGACAGAGTGACAGTGATAGAGATAGAGTGATAGAGACATTGGTGGTGACAGTGGTAGTGACATTTGGTATACACTTATACTTCAGGGTGGTTGGATGGGGAAAGGATAGGTGGTTTTAGCCACCTTCTTTTTGGAGTCGAAGAACTTAGGGGGTTGTAGCCTCCTTCTGGTTAGAGCCAAAGAATTCAAGGAGATGTGGCTTCCTTCAGGTTGGAGCTTGAGAATAGGGGGTTGGAGCTTCCTTCCAGTTGTAGTAGGAGAATCAAAATTTGGTGCTTCCAATGAATGTATTATTTTGATATATAAGAAAGGGATTCTTTGGTTTTCTCCCATTTAGGTTTCCACATAAATTTCAGTATATTGTGTATCTGTTGTGATTTGATGTTGTTTATGATTATATTTTTGATGATATATTGAATGCTAATTATAAACTGTTGAATATTTTTGAAGAATAAATTATGGCTAAAAGTATTATAATTTCTCATTACTAATTCACCCCCCTCTTAGTAATCCAACATTTAATTATTTCAACTAGACTTGGATCTATATAGCTATGAATAGCTCTATAATCAATCAAAATAGTTATAAGATTATTATCAATCTTACATTCCACTTCAATCATGTGGGATTGATAGTCTACTTATCTATTTTCCAAGTATGCATAGATCCTTGGCATGCTTTTTCCCACGTCCTCTACTATCTCCTCTTTCTTGATGTTATGCATGGTATTCATCTTATCTCCTTGGTGAGGACAATATTTATACATGTTATCATCCCCAACACTCTATGGTTTGTTGTTTGGGCCTCTTTCCCAAGGAATCTATCATTTTGTTTTATTTCCTTGAGACAACTTCCCTTTGTTGATGTGCTTGAGAAATATTCCTTATGAAAGGTGGCTTGATTCCTTTCTTTCTTTGATCCATCTTTCCTTTCTTCTTTTCATCCTAGGTTGTTTAGAAAGATGGTATTCCTTTGTTTCTCTCATACAAATACTTGGTCTTTCTTATGGATTCTTCTCAATTCTTGGGCTCATAAAACTAAATTGTATCCTTGTAGAAGGATGGCAATCCACTTAGGAACCTCTAAATTTTGACCTTCTCATCTCTGATGAAGCTAACATACCTGAGAAGTTCCAAGAAATTTCTTTCATATTCATACATGGTCATATTCCCAAGTTTGAATTCAAATAACTCTTGCATATTCTTGTCACAATATTTCTCTAACAAGTATTGTTGCTAAAAATATTTCTTATATTGCTTCCAGGAAATTCTCTTCTCATCAAGGTACTTAACCTACTTTAGTCGATCCTACCACATAGATGTCTTTCCTTGAAGGTGGTAAGTTGTTATTTTGGCTTCTACATTTGATGATTAGTCATGTAATTGGAAATATTTCCTCATTCCTATCAACCATCCTTTTTCATATTCTCCTTTCTTGTTTTCTCCATCAAAAGATTTATCTAAAAATGAAGAAGACTTGTATTCTTGAAAATATTTGCAAGATTTAATTCATGTGTTCAAATGCAAATGGATCAATTTTGAAAACACATATTTTATAGAAATTACTCATTCAAGATGCATATAAACAGTAGCAAATAACATTGAACAGAAAACACATAACACAGCAAATGATAAAGGAGTTCACCCCTCTCTTGGGCTACATCTCCTGGTCCAACTTCCAATGGATCTTTTGTATTATTTTATCAAAGTGATTAAATATGTGCTTTAAAATGCTCAAAATTCCAAATAGATGGTTCCAATGGCTTCAGAACGTCCAAAAACCCCTAGCTAGGCTTTTTCGGCACCTTGTTTGGCCAAAAATTGAAGAAGATAGGCTTCCTAGAAGTTCCCCTTCAAACTTGTTGTCTCTAGATCGCCAAAATGCACCCTTGCCCCCTCAACCTAGCCCCCACGCACATTTATGTGTTAAAACTCAGCACCGGTTGCAACCGCAAAAACAGTGTGAACTGTAGGACAGTTATGCGCTATCCCTTAACCGCCAAGGTCCGTGGGCACATGGGCCACCACATGACCGCACGCAAATACAAACAGGGTTAAGTTTTAAACCATATATATATATAACCGCGAGGTTTAAATGTGCGCGCACACAACAATGGTCACATGACATATATATAACCGCGAGGTTTAAATACGTGCACACAAAAATGGTCATATGACATATATATATATAACCATGGACCGGGGCTTAGCCCCAGCCCGGTTCGCGCCCCATTTCAAATTATTTCAAATTCAAATTATTTTAAACTCATATATATGTTAAGAACTACATGTGGGTGCATCTGTTGGGTGGCCCTTCCCAAGGATTTACCCCTTCTTGGAGGTCGCGGGGTCGAATCTGGCCAACAACATAAATTTTAAACCACTATTCAAGTGACACGTGGCGGCCATTGATTGGGCCACATGTCATCATCCCATTCGCCGCAAAAAAGCCACGTCATACGCCAACTATCCACACAATTTCCTACCACATGTCATACGGCCCTACCACATGTCGTATGGTCTACCACGTCATCATCCATATGGACTGTACAGTCAGCACATTTTTTTTCTTTTGCATGTTTTTCGTTTTGAACAGAACACGATATCTCTCTCTCCCGACATTCGTTTGAACCCAAACGAGTTGCGTTGGGTTCGTGAAGACGAGGCCTACGCTCCCATTTGATTTGAAGCAATTCTGAGCACTTTGAATTTTGAGCAAAATTTGATCCCCTAGATCAAAGATGGTGGCTTGATTTTTCCTCTGCTCCCCTTGCAAGCTATCTGACCCATGTATCCTTATTTTATGTATGATCGGAGACATATTTGGGTTGCTTACCAACCTTGAATGTGCATATTCTCTTGTGGTCGAGTGCCCTAGGAATGATGATGTTGATTCCTTCTTATACTCCTTGACCATCTAAATCCTCCATGATCATCTCTCCTATCATGAGATCTAGATGTTTCTACTTGCATGGCACTAGTTTCGTGATTTGTGCCTAAATATTTGTTGACTTGCATCGATAGTCTATTCAATATTTGCATTATCTCTTCATGATCATTCATAATCCTTTCATTGTCATCCTTGTAGCTCTGCACTTCTCTATGCACGCTTCTCATAGTTGCAAGCTCATGCATATCTCTTCTTCCATTAGAATTTGTCTCAGCATTACCCATGTTAACATGTAGACCTCTGATTTATTATTCATGGCTTTAACGCCCTTTTTCTTCCTCTGTATCTCTAGTTCCCATATGTTAACTAAAGTCTTATTTCTATATCTCTAATTTTGCAACAATGTGCATGCAATAATTGTTGTTAGAATTAAGCATATTGAAAAATATTTATTAATTAGCTTACAGGTTATTCTTCACATAAATTTATGAAGAACACAATGCACCAATTAAAAATTTTATGCCTTAAACACATTCTTCCCTGACACATGTCTCCAATTTCTATACGCATGCCTCATTTTGAGTTCTGAGTGAAAAGTTACAACGTCCACGAGTTGTAATTTTCTACTCACTTACTGTTACAAAAATATATTTATTACTTCTGAGAAAAACAATTAGCACCCAATTCAAATTAATGGGTGGATATATGTCCTATCCTCCTCAATACTTTTCCAATGACTATTCGTTTTCTCAAATCTGAGCTCTAAGCTGAAAGTTATGGTCTAAAGAAGTTTTGACTATTTTTCCCAATTTGTCTGTGTATGTTATAGGTGTCTTATTTCTCTTCTTACATATTGTTTTATACCCAGATCCAAGATCTATCTCCATGGATATATTTCATGGTTCGTAATGTTTCCATAGGATGCTCCTGTGCCTCAAACAGACTTTTGAGCAAGGATTTATTCCCTTGGAAGTAAATTGGTTCCAAAATTTTACCTCAACTGTTTTAGCCATAACTTTCTCATACGAGCTCTTTTTTGCACCCGGAATATCTCATTGGATATGTTAGTAAAATTTCTTGTCCTAGGCACAAGAGTATTAAAGTCTGCAAGTTGCATGAGAAGCGCTTGAGCGCAGCACAGGAAAATCTTGTTTCAAGCTTTCAAGCGAGTAAGCGGGCGAAATTGTATTGTCGACGGTCCAGATTCATCCATAAGGTCAGATCGACAGTTAGCGGGAAATCGTGGTTAGCGGAGTTGCACTGAGATTAGCGCAATGGATAGTGCCCATATTGTATGCAGGTGAGGATAGAGGTCGTTCATCCAAAGGATGCATGGCGCGAGATCTAGTCACGTCGGTATTTTGGAATTCGGGAGTTCGAAGGGTGAGAGTTCCATGTCTTTCTACATCTTGAAACCCCAAACCCTGAAGCGCCGAAAGCACCCAGAGTCGGGCCCACAGTATCACGGAGCAGTCTCAGTCATCCATCTAAAGGGGACAGCTGGCGCGCGATTAGGCTCCTCACCTTTTCGCCCATCGTGACTTCGAAGCGCGAGGAGAGGCTATGTCATATTCCCGAGGCGCGAGGTGCCAAGAACATCCAAGACCCGGGGCCCACAGCATCGTCGGGTGTGTTCAGGATCGTTAGATATGAGAGGGACGTGTGGCGCCCAATTAAGCCATCTCGACGTTTCGCTCATCGCAACTATGATAAGAAAGGATTAGCTCCTTCCCATTCATGAACACTGAAAGCGCCTTGAGAATAAACACAGGGTCACAGCCCGTGGTCACTTGGGAAATAAAAAGAGTTGTGCAAGAAGGGCCAAAGGCGTTAAGTTTGGTCTCAGAAGGGATCATCGCGATCTCCAGGTGCCATCTGATTCGAGCTCAATCTTGGTTTTTTCTTGGAGTAAATGAAGGTGAGAAGGGGTGGTTGAAACCTCTCCTCATTCATTAAGTGTAATGTATGGAGGGTCTGGCAAGCTGTCTTCCCGAGAGGGTCCTGTGTACCAATTTTTCCAAAGAGGCCATGCCGAGTCCTCGACTAGCCAGAGAGGTCTGCACACACTAACTCGGCACTTAATGGCTCAGCTACTCCCTTTGCAAGAGCCATATGCAGTTAAGGTGGCGTCTGACAAAGTATATCTGTCCAAATTTGGCTAAAGGGACACCAAGCCTTGGATGACTGAGCACGCCCCTGTTAGGCAAATTTTTCTAAGTATATAGACTCATTCTTTTTATTTTGTAATCATCAATGGTTGAGCAAGGCTCCCGGTTGTAAAGATTTAATGAAGCACTGTTATTCCTGGTTATGTGTGGACTTTTGAGACTTCTTGCCTTATGAATGTCAGTTTCTTTCACGTCTTTGTTTACACTGTATTAGAGAAGCTCGGAATTGGAGGATCCAGTCGAGTTTTAACTGTTATAGGATGATGTAGGTTGGATCACTGTAACAGTTGCATTGTTTCTAATTGGTATCTATGATTTTCTTAGCGTTGAATGACTTGGAATAAGGAGGATCCAGTCAAGTCCCCTTTCAGTTTCTCGAAGCCCTGAACGAAGAGGATCTTGCATTCAGATTTTTTCTTCTRCAAACTACTAGAAGGTCTGTTTCCCAAGGTAGTTTGTCCACTCTTCTCACCAAGTCTTCAACCTGCTCATTTTTAAAATCAACCCACTGACTGAAGTTAGATCAAGACCTCTTTTGTTCCTCACATGTCGAACCCAGTCCCTGAGTTAGAGTGATATCTCCCTGAGTCTCTATCCATTTGATCACCCATTAAAAACTATTGTGACATAAAACTGATGGGCATTGGGCTCTGCTCCTGCAAGCAATCCAGGAGTGACTTCTAACGCTAACAGGATATATCTCTTTGAGTTATTTTATTTAAGTTGTAGAGACATAGTGTACCTTGGTAAAATCTCTTCTAGTGGGTTTGTATTTTCTTAAAAATGTCTTTTAGGGCCTCAAAATCGCCCTGTAAGTTAATGACCTTCAAAAACCCAAAAAATTCATAGAAATTTGATTTTTTTTTAGTGTTTTATATAAACCGTCAATCTCAAATAGGAAGATATATGGACCATTAATCCAATCTCCATCGTTGATCGGTGATTGGAGATTTCTTATTGTAAACCAAACTTTCCCGCTGATCTCCTTGATGTCCGGTCATCAATCATCGGCCACAAATTGTTTCTCTTTGCAAACCAAAAGTCACCCACGAATCTTGTCAATCCCCAACCTTCGAAGATCGGCCATCGAAAAATTTCTTGATGACAAACTTAGTTACAATTTCACTGAACCCCGACCATCATCCTTCATCCATCTCTTGTCCGACATGGAAACTATGATTATGTGGCATGACACATAGATGTTGACATGGCATGACACATCATCCTAAGGCATCAACTTAGTTGATGTGGCACGACACGTGGATGCTGACGTGGCATGAAACATCATCATCCTCTTTTTCTTTGTTATTGATCCACCATTTCTCTTGGACAAATTTAAAAAACCTTGCTAAATCTATGGACGCCTGATCATCAACCATCAATGATTGGAGATTTCTCTCAGTCAAATGAAAACTCTCCCCAAATTTTGTCGATCCCCAATCATCGGCCATCATTGATCGATGACCCCCTTTGGACACAGGAAACCTTCACCAAATTCATTTGATCCCCGATCATCGACCATCGACCATCGATGATCCCCTTTGGATGCATGAAACCTTCTCCAAGTTCTGTCGATCCCCGATCATCGGCCATTGATGAATGTTTTTGGTGAACTTCAACACTTAGAAATTTTGTCCAAATTACATGATGAATTTGGATCATCTATCTCCCACTTAAATGATCTCATCCATCAATTTTGTTCCAACCTCCCAATGGTTGAAATGAATCAAGACCTTTGATCTATCTCACCTTCCCAATTGCCAAAAATGAATCTTGGTTGTTGATCTGGTAACTTTGCCAAACTTTGAAAACATTTGAAGATTTTAAATTTATTAAAATGAATATGGGCTATTGATCTTGATATTGAATGTGATCTCGACTATCAATTCACTAAACTCTCCCAGCTTTTTAGGCCTCCATTAAAATGCAAATTTCTACCTTGCAGGTCGAATTTGACTCGGTAATCCGGTTAATTTATGCCATTAAACATCTCAGACATTTCTGAGGAAACTAAATCTTGAATTTTCCCATGAATTTGGGAATTTTCTCTCTGGCTCTCCACCATTTTTCCCCAAATTCGCTCAGACTGAATTCTGTAACAACAAATTTTCTCAAATTCTCACTAGTTCTTGGCCCATACAGGATCAGTATTGAACCAGTATCTCTAATACCACTTTGTAACGTACCCAATCCCCAATTGGGTCACATCACTGCTAAAATGACTCAATAAAATTTTCTGATACCAAATCTAAATGTTGAAATAAAACATAGCATGATATTCCAGCTCATGCAACTATGTATGCTACTTAAAAATGTAAATGAAACTACTTTAATTGTGCATAGAAGCTACTAAACAACATACAACAACTTTCAACCACATAAACATATATTTGAATGCATCATTCTTCTCACAGCAAGTAGCATTTAACCAAGAGAACTCATGGTAAATTGCACAACAACTTTATCATCATTCAACATAAACAAACACAACAAATAAGAACACTTATCTTATGAAAGTATGCAACCAGTTGTAGAGGATGGACATTCCTCCCAACCATAGCCTTGTTTTTCTAGTTCTCAATATCTATAAAACCCTGAGTCGGGGCTATGAATCCACAAGAGATGGTGGTCCCCAAGGCTGGAAAATTACCCCCTCTCAACAATCAATCTCACAGTTAATTCCAATCCACCATATCTCTTCCCCTCAACCTGCACAACCCAAGGGATGGAATCCCCCTTTATTGTTCACAGTCTCTCAAGCCTTTCCACTCCCCTCCAAGGATTCCAGCACAAGTTCAACAACAAATCTACTTGTTGGGACCTTAGGAATTCCACAGCTGCAACACAAATTCGCCTAGCAGAAAAACATATGCTTCCTTGGAAATATTCGAATAGTATGTTACTCCTAGGAACGCAGGCACTTTCTCCATGAATTTTCAGCTCCAAACAACTACCAAACTTTCCCACAACAACTACCTTCAAGCTTCAGCACTCATAACTCCATTTCTAGCCAGAAAACTCCATGTAAAAACAACGCTCTATCCAAAAATGTGAATGTGCAAATATGGTCTCCTACCCATACAAATTTCCCTTCTTTATCTTGCTTGCTTGGCTTGCACTCTTCCCCAAGCTAATTGTACTCAACCCACGTGCTCTCAATAAATATGGGATGTGACTCTCACACCTACCCTCTTACATGAATTCAATGATTGGGCTCTAGAACACTCAACAATTAATGGAAGGCTCATGGTAAGGATAATTTAGAAAGAAATAAGAAACGGGTTTTGGTTTAATAGAAACGGGTAAACTCTTCCCCCTTTCATTGGACCCCTTCCATCTCTTATGGATACTTATCCCCAAAATCTCCATCTGTGTCCATCTACATATGGTGATACATTTTATTCATTATATTCAATTTACAACATTTACATATTACATTGCTTGGCTCTCGGCCATATTACATTTACAATATACTTTTCTAGTTTGAGGTTTGAGAACGAGTATGTTACATATTTTCTCCAATTAATCCTCATTTCAAACTTTACCTCGTGATAGCCTAATTATTTTCCCTGAATACAAAGGGATCTTATACTCAAATTATTCTGCACCCTATAAAAGTCCAATATGTGCAAATAGGGCAACCTTGACAATGGATCAATACAAAATTTCAAATATTACTCCATTTTTCATGTAATTTATAATAACAATGGAATTGTTTTTCCAATTAACTATAATGTTTCAAGGTCAAAATCCCTGAATATCATAAAATCCAAGTTGAAGGTCGGGTTGCTAAAATATATAAATCTAGAGTTAGGGTTCTAAAAGAAGCCTTGATAACTATATATAAGGGTAGTTTCAAATTATGATTATAAGTAGTTATGAAGGTCTTTTAAACGCAATGGTTAGTTTTTGCCAAAATTGTTACTATAGAGTGTCATTTTCAATGATACTCTAGACCATTGTTGTAGGGTTTTTTACAGTGGTTTGGAAATGGTTGTTAAAGTGTGTGACTTTTAATGATTATAGTTTTAACAACAATCATTCATTAATGATGGCCATGGCTCAATCTACACTTAACACTACGTTTAATGATGGAAAATTATCATTATTAATAGTCCAAAATGCAGTAGTGATCACATTTACTGCCCAAGCTTCTTTAGCTCCTAATAAATAAATAAAACCTTTCTAACTCAACACTCCTTGAATAACAATAACCTAGGTGGATGAACATATTTTCTGCAATGAATCCCCATTTCAAATTTTACCTCGTGATAGCCTAATTATTTTCCCTGAATGAAAAGGGATATTATATTCAAATTATTGTGCATGTTGGGAAAGCCCATTATGTGCAAATAGGAAACCATGAGAATGGATCAATAAAAAAGTTCAAATCTCACTCCATTTTTTATGTTTTTAATAACAATGGAATTTTTTTCCAATTAACTATAGTGTTTCAAGGTCAATATCTCTAAAGATCATAAAATACAAGATGAATGTTGTGTTGCTAAAAGATATAAATCAATAGATAGGATTCTAAAAGAAGTTGAGGAAGAGATCAATATGATCCATTATAATAATGTAAGAGGGATCTTTAATGAAGAGGAAAAATTGAAATTGAATGAGATCGAATGAAAAGTGAAGAGAATGTTGTCAAATAGGGAAGTGGAATGGAGGATGAAAATTAGGGCTTTGGCTAGAAAATGGTGATGATAATACCAAATTATTCCATCATTTTTCTAACCATGGGAAAAAAATACAATTTGGGAAATGAAATATGGGAGAGAGGAATGGGTTAGAAGTCATAGGGAGATAGATGGAACTAGGGTTGGAAGGAGCCTAATTGATTGAATATTGTCATATTAGAAACTTTCTTCCCTAGTTTTGTGACTTACGAATAGAATGAGAATCTCCTTCAGGTAGTATCAAAGGAGTTAAGAGTAGTATTATCGTGTTTCAAAAAAAGATAAAATACTAGGCCTGAATGGGTGGACAATTGAATTGTCTCTTGGTTTCTATGATTTGGTAGAAGAATATCTATAAAGGGTGATTGAAGAAGTCAAAAATTGTAAAAGGGTGCCTAGGAATTTCAACTCAATATTTGTTTCCCTCATTACAAAGAAAGAAATCTCTAAATCCTTTGATGGTTTCAAACGTGTTTCCCTCTGTAACTATATTTATACAATCACGGCAAAAGTATGCAATCATGATCAAAGGAATACTTTTAGAAGCTATCTCATCAGAGTAGTTTTGGTTCTTTAAAAGAAGGAAAACTTGTGAAGGTATTAGTACAACACGGGAAGGTCTTCATTTCATAGAGTAAGAAAAAGTCAACAATGGTCATCAAGTTCGATTTGTCTAAGGTATAATAATGATAGAACCAATGTTGGGTATGTGTTATATTCTTTGAAAAATTGATCCCATGTAGTGTACACTGATATGGGAGAAAAGGGGGTCTAGGAGGTGCTTATCACCCCCCATACGAGAGGGTTTTGAGGGTTTGGGGGTGGGATTACCCAAGAAAAAAAAAATTGGTCTGCTTTTGGTGATTTTTTGGCACATCGTTTTTGTCGATGGTTTTCTAATTCTAGCTAAGGAATTAGGGTTGTTGACTGATACGGGTCAATGGATTAGGGGTTTGGATGTCACAAGATACTATATGTGTATTGTATTGTAAACAATGAAGAAGATAATGAATAGAAGATTATAGGTGCGGCTCTAAATAGGTTGTTGGTTTTCCCAGTTTGGGTTTCTAGGGTAAAATCTCTATGTAATGTGTTTCTATGCCATTGTATCTTTTATGTTTTATTAAGAATATATTTGCAGTAATTAATTGTACAAGGTCAAAACCTATAACTAATTGGTTGTATCTGAGGTTAATATTGATTCATGTAGGGATTAACCTTTCTGTGGTAAATTGTATCATCGATTGTGTAACCTCTGTGAATTTTGCTTTGTTGATAAATAGGGAAACATAATATTCTTTCCATACCATTTAGAGGACTAAGGTAGGGATGTCCCTTATCCCCCTTATTTTTCCTCTTAGTAGTTGAAGGTATAAGTAAGGTAGTCATGGGAGAAAAAAGGAGATGTGGAGCTCAAGGCACAAAGATTGATTTGGTTTTGTTAACCCGTCTCTTGTTTTTAGATGATATTATGATATTCCTAAATAGTTTTTAGAGAGAAACCAGAAACATTCGAGAGATATTAAATACTTTATGTGTGGCTACTAGGATGGAGTTAAATGGAAAAAAAACTACTTATATCTTTAGTGGGATGAGTGAGGAATTTATTCAAGGATTAACTTCAATGTTCATCTTTAGAGTTGTTGATATGTAGGAGAGTCTAAAGTACTTGGGGTTCATCCTAAAACCTAATATCCATGGTAAAAAATATTGGGTGTGGTTAATATAAAGGATTGAGAAAATAATTTATCATTGGTGCAACAAATGGCTCCCAAGGAGAGAAAGGTTAACATGAGTTAAGTTTGTCTTGGAAGCAATTCATTTATATGGAATTTGTTTTCCTACACTCTAAAAGGTGTATGAAAGGTTTAGGAAAGTGTGTTTCAATTTTTTATGGGGAGGGAGTCATGATACATAAGGGATAACCTAGACAAACTAAAGGATATGGGTGGTTGGGGATTAAAGCACATCCATTTGTTTTGAAAATACCTAGCTGCAAAAATTTTGTGGAATTTATTGACTAAAGATAGTTTGTGGAAGCAAGTAATCAAGCAGAAGTACATAACTCCAAGTTCATTCATGGATTGGATAAGAAATCCCAAGACAAGCATTAAAAATGTGTTTAATAATGTTACATTTTATATTTGGTCTCAAGGGTGGAAATCAACACAAGCATTGGAGTTAGAAGGGGAAAGTGAAGTTAGGTGGAATATACTTATGGTTGAATTAAGGAAGATTCATATAAGAATTAAGGAGGAGTTTGAAATATTGGCATGGGCACAAGATAAAGCATTAGGCATATTGCCATATTAGGGTACAAATTTATGATTGAAGGTATCGATCAATTAGAGGCCTACTTGAGGTCAAAAATTTGGAAAATTAAAGTACTTAAGAAGACTAACGTATTTGTATAGTTGTCTCTTAATAATAGGGTATTGGCATTGGACTTGAATCAAAAAAGGGGCAAAAGTGGTCCAAGTTTGTGTTATTTATGCAAGGGAGTAGAGGAAGACATAGGTCATCCAATGATCAGGTGTCCTTGTGCAGGTCAAATATGGAAGGATGTCGATAAGATTATAGGTATCTCAAATCTATGGAATGGTGCATCTATTAAGGAGTGCTTGGGAAAGTGGTTTAGGAAGAAGGAGTTAAAATCTTTTAGAGTTATACCATGTTTAGTGTTGTGGGTAAACCTACTTTCCAACTGTACTATCATGTGTATGGTTTATTCCAAAATTGCAAGATGGGGTTGAAGGTAAAAGTCCTAAGGAAAATAGGGGAGTTATTGATTGAAAAAACATATCCATGTGGTTTCTTTGATGGATCCAAACATGGGCCATAATATTTTTGTAGTGCCAGTGGGATTTTGTATTTCTCTAATAGTCATTTCATCTAATATAAAGTAGGTTTGGGCATAGGAACAAATAATTTAGTGAAATTGACAACCTTAATAAGTCTTATAAAATTGGAAATAGAGAAATGAATTGATAGAAAGCAAGTTTTGGGGGATTCTTTACTTGTTATCAATTGGATGAGAGGTGATATCTAGGTCCAAAATGTGACTCTTTGGCCCTAGAAAACAATTGGAAACAATACATGGGCTATTTTGACATATTACATACATTCATATCTATAGAGAACTTAATATAGTAGCTAATGGGATCTGAAAGGAGGCCCAATAGGTTGACGTTACACTCATGGTGTTGGAATAATCCTAGGATGGAGTTCTTTATCAAACTACATAGCCAATATTTTGGTGAAATATTTGGGTGGCTTTATCTTAAACATGACTTAAATCATTTTGGTGATTATTTATAAATATCTACAAAGAATGGACAAACATGAGAAATGAAACAATAATATCAAACCATGTTATCAAATTTAATAATACTTTCACTTCCCACCATTAAATCCTAAACGTGTAGAGAATGATAATTTAACTTTTAAAAAACTACTTACATGTGTTTGAGTAGCTCAAGTTGGGAATTCATAGTGAAGAATTTGAAATTGCAATGCAACTGGTGTAAAATTGCCAAATATTTTTGAATGGATCTTGGATCGGGTCTAATGTAGATTTTACATCCATAAGACCACTACCATTACCCACAGAAATTTCTAAATTGATCTTGACATTTGGTTTAAGGTATATTTTACATACATGGGAGTGTGACCTATTAGATACCTAATCCTTGGGATTATGGTATATTGTAAATTAGTTGTAAATATTAAAGTAGGGGAAATATGAAGAGTCGTAGGTGAATGTCAAGAGTCATCAGACCTCTTGGAAGATGAAACCAAGAGTCATATCTCAATGTATTTATGTTTGAATCACGTTAATAAAAAAAATGAATCCATGGGGTTATTCATCTATGGTCTGTGAGTGGTATCAGATCTCATTATTTTTAGATAACTCCATGAGCTGCTTCCCTTTCCTTGCACAATTATTTAAGAGGATACATCTTTCCAATCAATTTTCTCCATAATATGTGCATCATTTCTTCAATGGAATATGTGGATGCCAGGCTTCATAGGTCCTTCATTCTCCTTAGCATATTCATTAAAAAAAAAAAAAAAAAAACATTTTTTCCTTAACCCTGCAATTTAGAAAACATCCAAATTCTTGAACCTGTCAATGGTGACGATGTATCAGAGTCAAGAGGAGTTGTGACTCTAAGGATAAGGGATATAAAACCACTTCTCCATTTAACACGTCTTGGAAACCATAGATAGAGTCATTGGTATCAGTGTGTGTGTTTAATATGTCTTGAAAACCCTAAATAGAGCAATTAGTATCAATGTGTATGTTTAATACATCTTTGAAACCCTAGATAGAGCTATTACCTCTTCTTTACATGTTATAAATAAAGTTGTTACATGGTCTTTACA
Source organism: Picea sitchensis (assembly GCA_010110895.2). NCBI lineage: Eukaryota > Viridiplantae > Streptophyta > Pinopsida > Pinales > Pinaceae > Picea > Picea sitchensis. The sequence continues at coordinate 32,486 of SNQJ01S0039926.1, forward strand.
GTCCAATGCTATGCTAGGTAAAATCACATTTTTTCAAGCTCGAAAGGGGAATGAGACTAGTTTTATCTCTCTGTGTGGCTCTACATGCTATCTCTCTCCATGGCTCTACATGTGTTGGGTTATCCTTCAGTCCATGCTTGTGTGAATTCCATCCTTCTTAACGCTGGGGATTTTTAGACCCAGGGTTCGTCTAGAGATGTCCAAAAAAAACCCTAAAGCATCGGCATTTCAATCCCTAGCCAAGGCTGAGGAAGGTCTCACTCAAGATATAGAGGGGATCACAAAGACCATAAGGCCTTGTGATAGGGATGAAGGATTAAACATATGAAACATTACTATAATTGGAATACATATAAATCAGGTCTGATAATTTATTTAGGACTAAGAATTGAAACAATACACACACATATTCAACTCATTCATAACAGACACATAGTAGATCAAAGTTGCCCCATATTTATTACTGGAAGTATTCCATCACAATAGAGACATACAATGTGTTGAATAGTTTCTTATGATAGCCACAGAGTTTCATATCATTATTATATAAGATAGTGGAAATATAACATAATGTGCCTTGCATTAGGACTCATACATACCAAAGACACACGAGTAGCTTCAAAACATCATAGGATTACAACGGGATCAGGGTGAGCTCAATACCAATAGCTAAGCTAACTCAAGGACTCTCAGACTAGTCAAATAGCTAATCAATCAACTAATCAACCAACTCCCTAGCTAGCTAACAGTCGATCTGAGCTTAGAGTTCCTTTTTATACATCCTACTACTAGGGAGAATTGTCTCTTTCTACTCTACTCTACTTGCTTATCTGATCCAGTTGCCTCGTACACTTTTGGTGCCAGTCGGTGCTCCACATAGACTCTCTGCATCAAGGGTAATTTTAACTGCTTGGCCAGGTCATCTTCTTTCCACCCCATGTCTTTGTATGTTGTTTTGAATAATCATTTGAGGATATTTCCTAATGATTCCTTTCTTGATTCCAGCGATCATCTTCTTCGTTATCAGGTGCAACTGAAAAAACTTGTACTAGCGCACACTTGGTAGTCTTTACACTTGGCGCACTACCAGAAAAACTCAGTTTTATTCACACTTTATGTAATTCCTCGCACATTTCCTTATGTATGTAAAAAACTATGGAATTAGCGCACAACTCCATTTGTGCACACACGCAAAATTGAACCTAAGACTTTGGGTGCCAACAGGCCCCCACCACTATTATCTAACAGGTCCTCGAGTCAGCTACTACATATTCTTCAGGTGTGTAGTTGGAGGAAGAGTAGATCATCTTTCTTTAGAACAACTTGAATTGCGTCCAGTTACTCAAATTGGAACCTTCACCAGTGCTTGTGGAAGTGAATAAGGGATCTATTTAAATTCCCCCATTACACATTATCTATTGGATAGTGGCGAAGTTCCATTAATAGAGAGCATCATTATCTTCTTGTATTTTTTTTCTGGGATGTCAGGCCAAGAAAGAGGTTTCAGTCATCCTAATTATGGGGGGGGTTGTGGTGCAATGGCAGGATGTGAGAGGAGGGTTGGTATGAGCAGGATTGACTAGAAGAAGTTGGCCCAACTTGCTTTCTCTAGAGGAGTTTGCAATGACGATAGGTGGCAGGAGGGAGTCGCGTGAGCCACCGATTAAGGTCTTGTCTAAAAAAAAAGGGGGGATGAAGCATGGTGAAGTGTCAAGTAGCTCTTAGCATAGGGCGATGGGGAGTGGTTTTGAGAAGAAAAAACGGTTCATAAAGATGGGAGTTACGAAGCTGATACTATCGAGCACAGGGGGAGGGTGGCCAATGATTGAGCATGGGTTGATATGTTAACTTCCTTCTGGAATACTGTGAGATAGCCTCTTGGGTTGGTCAATCAAACTGGTGATAAAAGAATATGGATATCCAACTAAGCCACTCCATGATAGGGGAGTGGCAGAATCATAGTGAGATGAGAAAGGAAATCATGATAGGAGTTCGGAGAGAATTATGCTAGTTGGTGATCGGGAGCATGAAACATATAGGTGGTAGATGGTGGGGATGGGGAGGAAGGAGAATGCAACCATGTGAAGGAAGGGATGGCATGAAGGGAAAGAAGGAAGTGACAGTAAACTGTAGAGGATGGGTGGATTGAAATTATAGATCAGTTGTACTAGAGAAGGTGACTATAGAATGTGACATTGCAACCCAATGTGTACTTGTAGCATGTGTGAATGACTCAAATGAGATTATTTTCCCTTTCTGGAGCTAAAGCGTCAGGAGCTTCATGAGTACCCATGTGATATGTACATAAATAAGACCCTATACTTGTTGGAAACGTCATAGCCATACTTAGAAATCTTGATGATCTACACCCTATGTCACTTGATTGATATCGCTTGAGTGACGAAGATAAATTGTTTCACTATCAAAGTGTAAATTATGTTGACTATGAGTTGCGATAAATAATGAACAACCTATGTTAATATTACTATGTCAATCCCAAAAGCTGACAAATATTAAATGGTGTTTGAACCTTGAGGGCCATAATACACCTTCAACCTGCTACCATTGATGAGACCTTTGAGTGGTTGTCCTTGTAGGTTTTCATCATGGTGGCACCTGCTTTATTGACGTAAACTAGCCAAAACAGACCCAACCAACGCATGTGTATCTTACCATGATGTTGTAAATATTTGTTTTCATATAAAAAACTAAAGATCTTGGTTGAAGTATTTTCTGGCGGATGTTACAGTCGTTCCAAGAATTTTTTCTATATTTTTCCACCACCTAGCTAAAGCATGCCATTATTAGGTCTTCCTCAAGTTCCATAAGCTCATCCAACCTGTGTTGGAGGGACTGACCATCGATCATTTTAGTTGTGAGGGTGACCCTGAGGCTAGAGACCTCAAATTCTAATGGCATGACTGCTTCCTTTCCATAGACAAATGTGTGAATCATTTTCACTTAGTTGACACAGGCACCCCTACCTCAGCAGGTTATGCACGACCTCCTAGTCTAGGATCATTCTTAATCTCCCCTTTTGAGTCTGATTAACTCTTTGATTCCATGCAGAAATACTCCACACACAAGTTTCTATCCACAAGTCCTTCTTTGGATCTACGCATGTTCAAGCAATCACTAAGCGCCAACTCTTATCCGCGTGACCAGATGACGTAACCACACCCTTAACCCAAAAAGTGTTTCAGTTTTCACGACTTTGATATCATTGATGTGAGTCCCTCTGACTCGTCAATCACTAAAACCCCGAAAGGATAATGGGTCATTTGACTCCTCCCTTAAATTTCTTGACATGACCCCCGACTGCGACTTGGGGCCAAAATATTTCGGCACTTCGGGATTTTGTGTACTGGTGATTTTCAATGAAACAACACCTTTCACCAATATTTGAAATCATGATGATTCCTCGCTATGATAAATGGATCTGAGCTTCCGTGATCTGACAGTCCTGATTCTATCGGTACTTCACAAATCATTAGTTCGTAACTCTCGACTCTAAGTCACAACATATTCCACGCCCCGACTTCCGAAATGGTGAATTTTAAGCACGCAATCAACGACCCTCGTTGATCCAGATCCAATGACCACTATCCCTCCTGAGCTTGTGAACACTGAAAGACACTCAGCCTTAATATTCCCGTTGGTCTGCAATATCCAACGGCCCACAGAACTTTGTGATTCTCCCTCTGAGAATTTTGACTGTCCGTTCAGACTTCCCAAAGACTTCTACCCAATTACCTTGGCATCTTTCCTTTAGATATTAACTTCTGCAAGGTGACTCCAGACCTCGTTCTTCCTTTGCACACTTCAAAGGTTCTAATCCTTATAAATTTGGACTCTCATTGTAACTCCTGAAATCTAAGGAATTCCTACACACACACCTTTCAGCATTCACAATAACCCCTAGTTATTTCACTCTTCAACTCTGTGCACTTCCTTGCAATAGCAGTTCTTCGACCTTCCTTCTCGTTGGTGAAATCCAAGACTATCTCTAGCTTGTGMACACCTTCCATGGCTCTTGTGATACCTGCACTCTAGCTGGTATAAGGACAATGGTATCCCTCCTAATATTTTCCGAGATAAAACTCAGAACCCTGTCAATGCACTCTATACGAACCTTCACTACACTCCTTGCAGGAATTCTCARGATGAGAAACAATTGAAACTCATACTTCTCCTCTCACATACTTCTCCTCTCACATACTTCATACATTCAACATGAAATCAAGAGCGTACACACACATAGCATTGAAACAAATGCGTAACAGAGAACATAAGAAAAATTGTAAACATACCATTAAAATAGATGTAAACAACAACCACCACAACACCATGAAATGGAATTAAAGAATTTTTATATTAATCCCAGTTCTCCTGTACATGGGTTCAATAGCAACATATATATGCTTATACAATCCTACAATCTATGTTCTTCTCTATGCTCTTACTCTCTACAGCTCTACAACTTACAATGAGAATTATTGATTACAATACAACGCCTACGAGGGAGCTTTCTATAGTTTTCCCTCTTTCATCTCTAGCTATCTAATCGGAATTAAAGCTACCTACTTTGCATCCATTACAATTAAATGTCTTCATATCCGACAGATGAGAGCAACGCTCAAGATTGTTGGTCACTATAATTGCTTGTTTAATTAAACAATCAAGTGCTACATAAATGGTCAACCCAGGGAAGTTTGTTTATTTCAAAGGTAATCACACACTATATATGCTCAATCTCAAAAGCAACCTAGAGTTGTAGTAAAAACATATTAATCACACTTTTCCTTGAACAAACTGAAATTCTAACTTGAATTACAGGAAAGAAACCTACCTATTGCAGAGTTCAAAGTTTAAAGAAATGATTAATTAAAGAATCCTGGATTACATTTAAAATAACACCAAGATGCCGCAACAGGAAAGACCAACTATCTTGTAACAGAGAACGGGACCCTATTCCCCAGGAAGGAATCTTCAGCACTTGTTTCTGGTCATCACACTTTATGAACTCATTGCTTAACTGAAATAATTGACACACACTGAAGGCTAACTATCTTTTAACAGAGAACATGACCCTATTCCCTAAACAGGAATCTTCAGCACCTGTCCCTAATTATCACACTTTCATAAATTCGCCAAACAGGAATGCCAACTAGAATTATTAACACTTACCCAAGCATGAATCATATGAAAACAATGTAACAACCAGTAAAGCAGAGTTTCAGCAAAACAGAGTTCAGTAAAGTAGTGTTTCAGCAAAACAGAATTTAATCAAGGCATGATCAGAAATGACACTAACACACTACAAAGATAACGGGTGAATCTTGTGAAGAAGGTGGGCCCTCCCTTCTCACAATATTCCCCTGAAACGAAAAGAACTAGAGAGAAATGATCAGAACAATCTTTTATTCATCTGTCAATTGTGTTACATTACAATCTGAAGTAAAACACGTCCCTCTATGTAAATCCTTTCTTAATTAAGAAGAAGATGGTTCTCTCTAATGATGATTTCCTCTTATTTAAAGAGGAGAATCCTCTCGATACAATTTGATCATCAAATTACATTTGCACATCTGAATCCTATTCTTAGTCAGATCCTATTTCTATACTAGAATAGGATATCCTAGTCTCTCGTAACAGAATGCTATTACAAGTGCTGAGTGAGGTGTTGTTGTTGCAGCTGGAGTAACAACTTCTTTATTTGTCTTCTTGTTACTACTATTGTATGTTGTTTCAGCATCACAAATCGTGGGTTGTTTCAGCCACGGGATTTGCGTTCTGACTGTTTCAGCAACTTGGTCTCAGGTAGCAATGATGGTTAATGCTAGCTCAAGGTGCGGCTATTGTGGTCAATGTAACAGTTTTGTGTTGTTGTTTCAGCATCGTAGACCACGGAGGGTGTAACAGCTTCTTCTGTGTGAGTTGTTGTTTCAGCATCGTAGACCATGGAGAGTGTAACAACTTCTTCTGTGTGAGTTGTTGTTTCAGCATCATAGTCCACAAACTATTTCAGCCATAGGGTTTGCGTGCTTTAACTGTTTCAGTAACAGGCCTCAATGCTAATCTACAGTTCGAACTGTTTCAACACTTATACATTTATGATCAATGGTTAAGTACGAGAGTAATGTAAATTATATGAAAAACAGATTAAACATATAGTAAAGAGAAGAGACGTTGTATACCTTTAGAAAGATAGGGTAAGGTGATAATGTGAGTGAAACAAGGGTGTAAAGGTAGCAAAAACTGTGAGAAAAAAGGTACATTGTATGGTCCTAACATCCCCCCCAACTTAAAATGTTGCATGTCCTCAGGCAACTTCACTTTGAATCAAAATCTAAATACCGACTCTGAGTGTGCAAGTTACTCAAGCAGTAGCTGTGGAAGGTGATGTCTATTGGAGCTCTGAACCCTTGACCGCGTTGTAACCTTTTCCAAGCTATTGTTTCAGCCTTCTTGGGCAACTTATAATGAACTTGATATTTCTCTGCTGGCATCCAAAGGATAGGAAAATGAAACTGATACCCTATCCATCTTTCAACACATTGCTGAACACACTTGATGTAGCTAGGTACCCTGGAGATTTCTATCTCAATATTAGTGGGGCTAAAAGGGTTGTGTTCCTGTCTTTTCTCAGTAGATTGTTTCCAAAACATGTTATTTTCTTGTAGGGAAGAAATCTCTGTGGATTTAATGAAATGTTGACACTCCTGAAACACTGATGCCTGTAATTGCTGAATGTGTTGAGTCATACCTGGTTTCTTTAAAAACTGATAATATTTTGTAACAAAGGTGGCATCATTTTGTGGTTTTGGCCTTATCCAGAGAAGGCAGTTATCCTTGTTATGCTTGGTAGCTAGGAAGTCATCTTCCCATATAATCTGATTGTTGAGGAAGGAGGTGAGTGCCCAAATCTGGATGTCACCAACAAGAGGGTTAAGGCTAAGTTGTCGGTTCTCAAGGATGGCCTCATTATGAAAATATGCCTCACAGAGGAGGTGCTAATCCATAGCAGAGGCTTCTGCAAAGGTTTTAACAAAATCTGTTGGATTTAACACTGCATGGGGTCTGCCTTCTTTGACTGATTTGATCTGAAACCATGTAAGTCGTTCCATGAGGAACAGAGAGTAATTGCAGGATGGTTTCCTTGCAGCCAATAACTTTTTTGCCAAGTCAAATATCAGGAGCAATCTTCCTTTTAGCTCTTTATTCTATTTCTTATAGGCACGGGATTCCTGGCGTGTTTTCTCCAAGACTTCCCAATTTGAATAGATATGGCTTATCCATAATTGTCTATGTTCCTGTAGGCTTTTGGCCTGTGTAACAGCAGACTCTTTTTTCCATTTGCCTATTACTGCCTACTCATCCCATGGCTGAGTTTGTGTTTCAGCATTGCAAGTAGTAGGTTGAGGTAGGGTCTGAGCGGCTTGTTCCACAAAGGTGTGGATATTAATCTGGCTAGGAGGGGCAGATTCATCAATAGGCAATGTTTTTACTGCTTTATTAACAAAAATAGGGGCTTCATATTTGACAATTGTTGTAGGCCAGGGTTCAGTCTTAATTTTGGAAGGTCCTGTTGGTTCTTGTGTAACAACAGGGTGTTCTTGTTTAACTGCAAAATTCGAAGGTGCAGGGGAAGCTCCTGGCATTAGAATTTGAATTACTTTATAGCTTGCTTGATAATAAATGTTCCCACATTGACTGCACATATATTCTCTACATGGATTCTCTGTTGTAGTTCCCTCTGACATGGTTGCTATGCAAGCTAGGGTGTACAAGTTAAGTTCCTTCTCATAGGCTTCCTTTGCCATGACTAGCTCTTGCTTATAGGCTTCCAGTTCAGACCTTAGGAACTCATTTTCTTGTAGGACAGAGGCCATTGTTGGTTCTGTTTGAAGGGTGACTGGTTCTTGTGTAGCAGTCACAGTCGCATTAGTTGGTTCTTTTGGAGCAGCTACAGGATCGGTAGCTAATTCTTGTGTTCCAACTTCTTGATGTAAAGAAAGTAATGTTGCAGCACCCTGGGTCTCTGATTCCTGTGTCTCAATAACAATATCAGCAGTTGATTCTTGTGTTTCAGCTATAGCTGGTTCTTGTGTGACAGCTATAGTTGGTTCTTGTGTTTCAGCCACTAAATGAGTAGCTGGTTCTTGTGTTTCAGCTACTAAATGGGTAGTTGGTTCTTGTGTTTCAGCTATTGGGTTTGAAATGGATGATGTCGCAACATACTGGGCCTCTGGTTCTTGTGTTTCAGTGCCTGTGGGTGGAATAGGTAAAGATTCCAGAATTTGGGATGTTGGAGGTGTATGGGGTATTAGTCGGATGGGTTGGCGGTAGTGGTTGCCCTTGTTGAGGTTCATGTGTGACAGTTATAGTTGGTTCTTGTGTTTCAGCCACTGAATGAGTAGTTGGTTCTTGTGTTTCAGCTACTAAATGGGTAGCTGGTTCTTGTGTTTCAGCTACTGGGTTTGAAATGGATGATGTCGCAACATACTGGGCCGCTCGTTCTTGTGTTTCAGTGCCTGTGGGTGGAATAGGTAAAGATTCCAGAATTTGGGATGTTGGAGGTGTATGGGGTATTAGTCGGATGGGTTGGCGGTTTAGGGTAGTGGCGGTAGTGGTTTCCCTTGTTGAGGTCCTTGTTCATTTTCTTTGTAAGAAGGGTGGAAAGAAAGGAATTTGTTTTCGTTTACATGGGGGTTTTTCCTCAATGATGGGACAGGGAGAATTGTCTGGTTCAGAATCATCGCTAAGAATATGAAGGGAAGGAGTGGATGATTCTGGTAAAATGTGGGGTGGGCTTGGTATGGTAGGGGGGTTAATTGGATTGATTGGGTCTGTAGGCGAACTGTTAGGTATTTCTGGAGAGTCTGGAGGATTTTATGGTTGTTGTCCCTGAAGGTTTTTAGGAATTTCAACAGCTTCTTGGGGATCTATGGGTGGGTTGTTTAGTGGAGGGTTTTGTTGGGTGAAACCCTTTTGGATAAGTAGTTGGATGAGATGGTGATGGGTGAGTGATAGGGTGGGATCTTTAGCCTTTTTACAGTAGTGTGACATATTTTTAAGACATCCTAGTAGATAATAAGGAATGTTGACCAATCTAGCATGTCGTAAATGAGACAACAGGAAAAAATCGTGTTGGTAGACTACCTGATATCGGCCTTCACAGGTAAGGTAGTGCTTGACAAACTTTGCAACTTCTGGCCATGGAGGCGGCAACGAGCTGAGTCAGACACCCCGGCCTTTAGGCTCAATTTGTTCCCCTGGAAAGAGGAAATCCTGTTGGGCATTAAGAATGATATGTTTGCAGTTGAACATGCGAATGCCAAGGGAGACCCAAAACCTGTGTTATATCCTCTTCTATAATTGAAATCTGAACCCCTTGAATGATGGAATGATCTTCCTGGAGATTTTGAGCAAATTGGAGAACATGTTGTTGATCAAATGCTTGGAGCCTCTGAAAATAACTGAGCCATCCTGCCTGTGAAAAAATTTGATAGGCTTCTGTATACAATTCTAACAGGGCTATCGTGGTGGGTTCGTAACGTATAACAGAGCCTCCCATAGCTAACAGCTCGGTAAAATATGTCGTCAAAGAGTCGAGTAAAAGCTTCTGTGCAGAGTGAATTTTCGAGTGAAGGCATGCAAATGGTGGTGAAACAAACGAAAGGATGGTAGAAAGGAATGACGGTGGTTGACTCGTGTGAAATGATGGTATAATATTACGATATTCCCCCCCCCCCCTTAAGTATGGCTGAAATAATGAGTGGTAATTATGAGTTTCGATCTTCTCATTAACTATAGCTTAATTGTATTTACGTATAAAATTTACATACCTCACCTTTACCTTTTGATTCGTACTTCAAACAAAAGATAGTGCCTATCCATAATAGTTTTGCAGTAGCATGGTGGAGACTTTTGATTTGTTAGAGAAATTGTATCAAGGATTTGTTTGACTGGAAAGACAAAATGTAGTATGAGAGCGCAAGGCTTATTGACAGAGAATGTTGAAAAGTTGGTGTTTCAGCAACGGAAAGAAGGGTGAAACAATTGTTGAACGGTGTTGTTTCGTCAGTGGGAAAAAAAATGTGAAGAATTGCTAAACATTAGCGTTTCGGTAATGGGAAAAGGGAGAAAGGTTGCGGACAGTGGTGTTTCAGCAATGGGGACAATGTGAAAATTTGTTGAACAATGGTGTTTCGGCAATGGGAAAAAGAAGGGCGAGAAATTATGGAACGGTGGTGTTTCGGCAGTGGGGAAAAATGGTGAAAGGTTGCGGACAGTGGTGTTTCAGCAATGGGGAAAATGTGAAAAATTGTTGAACAGTGGTGTTTCAGCAATGGGAAATTGTGGAGAATTGTTGAACAGTGGTGTTTCAGCAATGGGGAAGTGTGTCTCTTCTTGAAGCAAGAGAATCCTTCCTTGGTAGACCTTTTCTTTCAACGAGAATCTGCAAAAATCAATTGTAACATGCCATTTCTTGACAGGGATTATTAGTAGACTAAATCTAATATAATCTAATACTAAGGAAATTAATTTCAAAAAGAATTAATTGCAATGAGGGGTAGAAGGCCCCTCTAAAAAGAGCTAATGAGAGTCTTCCACACATGTGGCCTTAAAATCTTCTTTGAAAATAGGGCACTCGTACAGATAGAGTCGATGACCATTTACAAGTAACGGTGTTTTAGAGTCATCAATTGTGAGGAGCCTTACTGTTCCATTGGGGAAAATAGTGTCTACTTCGTAAGGTCCAAGCCATATTGTACATAGTTTCCCTTGAAATTCTTTGAACCAAGAGTCATACAGTAGGGCCCAATTACCTTTTTGGAACTGCTTATGCTTGATAGTTTTGTCATGCCATTTTGATTTTTGTTGTTGAATCATGGTTGTTTGATGAATGGCATCTAGTCTTTTTTCATCCAGTTCATTAAGTTGCTGCAACCTGGTTGTCTGTGCATCGGTCAAATCAAGGTTGACAGCTGAAGCAGTCCTTAAGGTTTTGATTTCAAATTCCACAGGAAAGATAGCACTCTTTCCATAAACTAATTCATAGGGAGAGAATCCTGTAGTATTTCTCCAGGTAGTTCTGTAGGCCCATAATGCTTCAGGGAGCCTATGATACCAATCCTTTTTGTTTTCCTTCACTGTTTTTGTGAGAATGGATTCTATTAATTTGTTTGTGCTTTCCACCTGTCCATTTGCTTGGGGGTGGTATGTTGTAGTCATTCTATGTTGAATGTGATATTTTTGAAGAGTAGCTTTAAAACCATGAGAAGTGAAAGGAGGTCCTCCATCTGTAACCAATTCTCTTGGCACTTCAAATCTGATGAAGATGTCTTCAAATAGGAAATCTATAACTGCTTCTTCAGTCGCTCTATGGAGTGCTTTGGCTTCCACCCATTTGGTCATATAATCTGTGTAGACCACTATGTAAACTTTTTGATTGGATGGGGGGTTGATGGGTCCTACAAATTCTAAGGTCCATCTTTCAAATGGTTCGAGTACTATCTGGGGGTTTAATGGAATTTCATCTCTATGATTAGGTTGGCCCATTCTTTGGTAGCTATCACAGGCCCAGACATATTTCTTTGCATCTTTAAAAAGTGAGGGCCA
>SNQJ01S0039926.1:49873-76298 GCA_010110895.2 Picea sitchensis
ACAGGAAAGCAACCTACCTATTGCAGAGTTCAAAGTTTAAAGAAATGATTAATTAAAGAATCATGGATTACATTTAAAATAACAACAAGATGTTGCAACAGGAAAGACCAACTATCTTGTAACAGAGAACAGGACCCTATTCCCCAGGCAGGAATCTTCAGCACCTATTTCTGGTCATCACACTTTATGAACTCATTGCTTAACTGAAATAATTGACACACACTGAAGGCTAACTATCTTTTAACAGAGAACATGACCCTATTCCCTAAACAGGAATCTTCAGCACCTGTCCCTAATTATCACACTTTCATAAATTTGCCAAACAGGAATGCTAACTAGAATGATTAATAGTTACCCAAGCATGAATCATATGAAAACAATGTAACAACCAGTAAAGCAGAGTTTCAGCAAAACAGAGTTCAGTAAAGTAGTGTTTCAGCAAAACATAATTTAATCAAGGCATGAACAGAAATGACACTAACACACTACAAAGCTAACGGGTGAATCTTGTGAAGAAGGTGGGCCCTCCCTTCTCACAAGATTCCCCTGAAACGAAAGGAACTAGAGAGAAATGCTCAGAACAATCTTTTATTCATCTGTCAACTGTGTTACATTACAATCTGAAGTAAAACACATCCCTCTCTATAAGTCCTTTCTTAATTAAGAAGAAGATGGTTCTCTCTAATGATGATTTCCTCTTATTTATAGAGGATAATCCTCTCGATACAATTTGATCATCAAATTGCATTTGCACATATGAATCCTATTCTTAGTCATATCCAATTTCTATACTAGAATAGGATATCCTAGTCTTCCGTAACAAAATGCTATTACAAGTACTGAGTGAGGTGTTGTTGTTGCGGCTGGAGTAATAGCTTCTTTATTTGTCTTCTTGTTACTGTTGTTGTATGTTGTTTCAGCATCGCAAATCGCGGGTTGTTTCAGCCACGGGATTTACGTTTTGACTGTTTCAGCAACTTGGTCTCAGGCAGCAACAATGGTTAATGCTAGCTCAAGGTGCGGCTGTTGTGGTCAATGTAACAGTTTTGTGTTGTTGTTTCAGCATCATAGACCATGGAGGGTGTAATATCTTCTTCTGTGTGAGTTGTTTTTTCAGCATCGTAGACCACGAAGAGTGTAACGGCTTCTTCTGTGTGAGTTGTTGTTTTAGCATTGTAGTCCACAGACTGTTTCAGCCACAGGGTTTGTGTGCTTTAACTGTTTCAGTAATAGGCCTCAATGCTAATCTGCAGTTCAAACTGTTTCAGCACTTATACATTTCCGATCAATGGTTAAGTACAAGAGTAATGTAAAAGTATATGCGAAACAGATTAAACATATAGTAAAGAGAAGAGACATTGTATACCTTTAGAAAGATAGGGTAAGGTGATAATGTGAGTTTAAATGTGAGTGAAACAAGGGTGTAAAGGTAGAAAAAAGTGTGAGCAAAAAGGTACATTGTATGGTCCTAACAAAGATCTATTTACAATCTCCAAAAAATAAATGCAAATACGTTCTCCTAACTATTACATTAATGTTCCTTCATTCAAATTCAAAATGTCTCAAAATATGTGTTGGTGCAATTGCAGTTCTCCTTGCCTTTGCACTTTCTTTGTTGTCTCGCTTACGATGCTCCTTCATCATACTCCCTTGGCTGAAAAATTCATGAAATCCTCTTCATGAGCTCATGTATTGTCTGTCCATGTCTTTGGATATCTACCTCACTTTCCCGACTAGCATCCTCAATTTGGTGCCCTTTCCATTTGACCAAATATTCAAAGTATGTCTTCCTTCGGGTCTTCTTTCCAACTCTCTGATCAGTTATCTTTTCCATATGTGTCTTTTTAGCTACAAGCAAATGTTTGACCCATTGAAATTTTGTCTGATCCTCCTATGTTCCTACTCCATCAGCTTTGTAAGGATACAAATCTTCTATGTTAAATATGAGTGATATTCCTACCCCATCTGGTAATTCTAGTTCATAATCATTTGCCTCTTTCGCAAAATCTTACATGGTCCAATTTTCTTCATCTTCAACTTATTATATGTTCCCCTTGGGAACCTTTCTTTTTTTAGATGCACTAGAACCAAATCACCTACTTCAAACTGAATTTCTCTCCTGCATTGATCTGCTCTGCGCTTGTATTCCTAGTTAGAATTCTTTAACTGCTCTTTCATCTTGTTGTGGAGCTCTTGCATCTCTGCTACAAAATCCTTTTCTCCAGCACTTTTGAATTCGCTCTGCCCTAAGTCTCTCAATTCAGATACTCCCCTCAATTGCATTCCATATGTTATCTGGAATGGGCTCTATCCTATTCTTCTATTATGTGAATCATTATATGAAAATTCCGCTTGTGGTAGAATCTGATCCCATTGACTGCCATGTTCAGCTACTAAACTCCTCAATAAATCTCTCATACTTTGGTTCACTACCTCGGTCTATCCATCTGTCTGAGGGTGATATGTTGAGATAAAAGATAGTTCTGTCCCCAACTTCTTCCATAGAGTCCTCCAAAAATGACCAACAAATTTGGTATCCCTATCTGAAACAATACTCCTAGGTAAGTTGTGGAGTCTAACAACTTTTTTGAAAAATAGATTTGCAATGTGAGTTGCATCATTGGTTTTCTGACATGGTATGAAATGTTTCACCTTAGAGAACCTAACGACTACCACGAATATGGAATCACAACCCCTTTGTTTCCTTGGCAGTCCTAACACAAAATCCATGCTTACCGCATCCCATCGCCTCTCTGGTACTGGCAATGGTTGATACAACCCCATATTTTGTCTTTTCCCCTTTGCATGTTGGCAAATTCTGCATTTGTTCACAAATTTCTTGACATTTGTCCTCATCCCTGGCCAATAATATAAGTTGTTCAATTGTGTGAATGTTTCGTCATGGCCAAAATGTCTAGCCAATCCCCCACTATGTTTTTCCTTCAGACGATTCTCTCTCATGGAACCCTTTGGAACACAATTGATTTCCCTTGAATAACAGTCCATCCCAAATCAAATACTCGATCCACTGGCTTCTATCTCTGAGAACTGGATTCTCACATGCTTCATAATCATCTTTAAAATTTGGATCATCTTTGTACATGTTCTTAAGGCTATCAAAACCTAAGGTCTTCACACGAAACTCCTGCATAATCAAACATTTCCTGCTCAATGCATCAACAACCTTGTTAACAGTTCCATAAATGTTCTTTATAACAAAAATGAAGTTCTGCATATATTCAACCCATTTTGCATGTTTCTGGTTCAATTTTTCATGTCGAGTTATGAATTGTAAAACATGGTTATCGCTATACAATACAAATTCTTTCAAAATCAAGTATTTCCTCCACTTCTTTAATGCATGTATGATTGCATAAAATTCTTTATCATATGTGGAATATTTCACTTTGGCATCATTCAGCTTCTCACTAAAGTATGCAATCGGTCTATTGTCTTGACTCAAGACTGCTCCAATCGTGAATCCACTTGTGTCACATCTGACTTGGAACGTTTTATTGAAATCTAGCAGAACCAAAACTAGTTGTCCAGTTATTTTCTCCTTCAACAACTTAAAAATTCTCTCTGCTTCCTCTATCCAATGAAAATATTTATGTCTTTCTTGACTGTGTCCATCATTGGTGCAGAAATTCCACTAAAATTTCTAATGAATTTCCTGTAAAAAATAGCCAATCCATGGAAGATTCAAACTTCAAAGATACTCTTTGGTGATGGCCAATATCCGATTGTTTTTACCTTCTCAGGATCCATCTTCAACTCATTCGAAGATATCACAAACCCCAAATAAGAGAGTTCTTTCTTCATGAAAGATGACTTCTTTAGATTTATCAACAACTTCTCTTACTACAACCTCCTCATCACTAAAGCTAAGTGTTTCAAATGTTCTTCCTCGGTCTTACTGAATATCACTATTTCATCAAAATACACATTCACAAACTTTCCAATGAAATCTTTCAATACTTCAATCATCAACCTCATGAAAGTACTTGGTGTGTTCGTCAAGCCCAACGGCATGACAAGCCATTCATACAGTCCTTCATTTGTTCTGAATGTTGTCTTCCATTCATCACCTTCTCTCATTATAATCTGATGATATCCATTTTTCAAATCAATCTTTGAAAAAAAAAATGCTCCACTCAAGCAATCCATCAAGTCATCCATCCTCGGTAAAGCAAATCTATACCTGATGGTGATTTTGTTTATATCTCTTGAGTCTGTACACATTCTCCATCCACCATCATTTTTTGGACATAGCACTGTTCGAACAGAGCATGGACTCAATATTTCTCTAACCAATCCTTTGTCCATCAAATCCTGGACTTTCTTCTTGACCTCCTCATTCTCCTGCGGCATCAATTTGTACACTGCTTTGTTTGGTAAACTTGTTCCATGTATAAGGTCAATGTGATGAATTATACTCCTGATGGGCGGTAACGAACAAGGTAATTCATCCACCACTATATCAGTGAAATTCTCCAATAGTTCCTGAATTTCCTCTAGTAGATCGTCTATCATGGTACTTGACAAGATGACTCTAGGTTTTCTCACTACAGCGAATTGTATATCTTCCTCTTTCTTGATTTCATCAAGAATTTCCTTCCCACTCATGAGAAGAATGGTATTGCGCATATTTGTTTTTACCTCCTTGTCTTTAATTGGCAGCAACATATGTGTCCTACCATTCTTCTCCAAGGTGTATGTGTTCTTTCTCCCATCATGAACAACATTCCTGTCATATTTCCATGTTCTCCCCAACAAAATACGACAGACATCCATGGAAATTACATCACATAAGATTTCATCTTTGTAACCCCCTATCTCAAATTCAACTAAACATTGTTTAGTGATGGTTACCTGATGCCCTTTTTGTAACCATGAGACTCTGTATGGACTCGGATGTGCCACTATCTCCAATTACAGATTTTCCACCATTTTTTTGGAGACTAAATTATATGTACTTCCACTGTCCACTATTACCTTGCATACCCTATCCTTGGTCTTGCAAGCAGTTCTAAACAAATTGTTTCTTTGGGTTGGATTCTCCACCTCCTTCTCTAGATTTAAGAGAATTTTCCTCATCATTAAATATCTTTCGCCTTCTGCATCTTTTGCCTCAACATTTCACCTCTGCTCTTCTGAAATGTGAGCTTCACCTCCTCCATATCTTTTTCTGTCAGGACATTCATAAGACTTATGTCTGATTTTTCCAAAAACAAAACATTTTATCTCACCACCTCTGCCTCTTCCTCTTCCTCTGGCTCGAGGAAAAGTATTCATGTCGGCATATTGTCTTCTCTGTGAACTTCCTCCTCTTTCTGGGTGAGTATGAGGTTTATTTTCTTCCTCCTTAGGCTTATGTACTCTGTCCTGGGCAATTTCTTTTCCTCTACTCTGACTTCTACCTCTGCCTCTTTTACCTTACTTTCGGGCCAATTTCTCTTCAGCCTTCAGAAAAATATGATAAGCATCTTCCACATTTCTAATTGTCACCATGCACATCTCATCCTGAATTTCATATCTCAGACCATTCATGTATCTGGCGACCTTCTCATCATCACTCTCACGATGACCTTCTCTAATGTTTATCCTGTAGAACTCTTCAGTGTATTCTTTCACTGTCATTCCTTTCTGTCTCAAATTTTGCATTCTTCGAAACAGATTGATTTGGTAATCTCTAGGTATAAATTTGGCTTTCATCTTTGCAACCATTCTATCCCAGCTTTTGATTTTTTTCTTGCCCTTGCAATGCCTGTCAGCCTGAAGTTCATCCAACTACAGTGTTGCATGCCCTTTAAGTCTAGTGATAGCATGTTTGACTTTCTTATCCTCTTCGATATCTTCATAGTCGAAGTACTTATCCAGAGCTCTAAACCAATCTAGCAACTCCTCAACGTCTAAGTTTCCTTCATACATCGGAATGTCCATATTTTCTCTAGCACCTATTCTTGCAACAACTCTGAATAGACGTTCTCCTGTAGCATCTTTGGCTACAACCTCTTCTTCAGCTCCGGCCTCATTTTTTCTTTCAACCTTGCTGACATCTCCAGCTTCAGTCATCCATCTCTATGTTGTCTCCATAACATATAATCGAGCATGAAGTTCTCTCATTTCACTTTCCATAGATGGATCAGACATTGGTTTATCTTGACTTCTTTGGGGCAAAATTGTTTCAAATCTGTCCCACACAGAATTCAAATCACAACTTGCCTTTTGTCTCCCTTTCTTACAGAAAACAAAGGCTGTAAGTTATGATACCACCTAACGCATACACCCCTACCTCAATAGGTTTTGCATGAACTCTCAGTCTAGGATCATTCTTAATCTCCCCTTTTAAGTCTGATTGACTCTTTGATTCCCCACAGGAATCTTCCACACACAAGTGTCTATCCATAGGACCTTCTTTAGATCTATGCATGTGCGAGCAAGCACTAAGCACCAACTCTTATCCACGTGACCAGCTGAAGTGACCACACCCTTCACCTGAAAAGTGTTTTAGTTTTTGAGACTTTGTGATCACTGATGTGAGTCCCTCTGACTCGTCAATCCCTGAAACCCTGAAAGGATAATGGGTCCTTTGACTCCTCCCTTGAATTTCTTGGCGTGACCCCGACTGCAACCTGGGGCAAAAATATTTCAACACTTTGGGATTTAGTGTACTGGCGATTTTCAATGCACCTTTCACCCATATCTGAAATCACGATGATTCCTCGCCATGATCGATGGCTCTGAGCTTTCATGATTTGATGGTCCTGATTCTATCGGTACTTCGCAAATCATGAGTTCGCAACTCTCAACTCCGAGTCACAACATCTTTCATGCCCCGACTTCTGAAATGGATAATTTTAAGCATGCGATCAACAACCCTTGTTGATCCAGATCCAACAGCCACTATCCCTCCTGAGCTTACGAATGTTGAAAGACACTCAGCCTTAATCTTCCCATTGGTTTGCAAGATCCAACGGCCCACGGAACTTAATGATTCTCCCTCTGATAATTTCGACCATCCGTTCAGACTTCCGAAAGACTTATGCCCAATTACCTTAGTGTCTTTCCTTATGATCTTAACTTCTGCGAGGTGACTCTGGACCTTGTTCTTCCTTTGAGAAATTCAAAGGTTCTAACCCTTCTAAATTTGGAATCTCACTGTAGCTCATGAAATCTAAGGAATCCCTCCACGCACACCTTGTGGCATTCATAATAACCCCTAGTTATTTCACTCTTCAACTCTGTGCACTTCCTTGCAACAGCAGTTCTCCAACCTTCCTTCTCATTGGTAAAATCCAAGACTCTCTCTGGCTTGCGCACACCTTGCATGGCTCTTGCGATACTTGCACTCGAGTTGGTATAAGGACAATGGTATCCCTCCAGATATTTTCTGAGATAAAACTCAGAACCCTGTCAATTCACTCTATGTGGACCTTCACTGCACTCCTTGCAGGAATTCTCAGGACGAGAAACAATTGAAATTCATATTTCTCCTCTCACAGACTTCATACATTCAACATGAAATCAAGAGCATACACACACATAGCATTGAAAAAAATGTGTAATAGAGAACATAAGAAAAATTGTAAACATACCATTAAAATAGATGTAAATAGCAACCACCACAACACCATGAAATGGAATTAAAGCATTTTTATATTAATCCCAGTGCTCATGTACATGGGTTCAATAGCAACATCTATTTACTTATACAATCCTACAATCTTTGTTCTTATCTATGCTCTTACTCTCTACATCTCTACTGTTAAGAACCAAACATCAATATAGCATAAAAAAACCTCAGGAAAAGTACTCAACGCCTTGAAAAAGAGATAATTTCATATAATAAGACTCTTCGAGGGGGCAACCTCCTTTTACCCCACTTAAATGTTCAAGTACAAGATGATTCAAAATAAAAATATCTCCTCGGTATATATAGGAGACTAGGAGGTATAATTATAACTAATGGCCTAAAGCCGACATAAATAAAATAACATTACTAATCTAATGTGCCCCAATTAAGGGGTAATGGGCCAATATTAGGGCTTAACATGCCCCTCCCCTTGAGACAAAGGACAAGTGTTTGTCCTTGGCAGCTTAGTAGCTCTGGATGCTTTTGTATAAGACTCATCTTCCCAAGTGGAATCTTGTTTGTGGTTTCTCCATTTAATGAGATACTAGGCGGATCTATTCCTCGGTTAGCGAATTCTTGTAATTGATGGCTTGGGGCTCCAATATCTTTTCTTCCCTCGTCAGAGTTGGCAGTAGTTTTGGAATTGGGATCTTATTAGCTTCTCTTCTTTAAGCTTTTCAGAAACATATGGAAAGCGTTGTACTTCATTGAAGAATCGGTGACTCAATTTACAATGAAAATATACATAGTACCAATATTTTGGCAACACCTTATAGGGGCCATGGTACTTTGGTGATGAATTTATTATCCTTCTTGGCACTTGGGGACATGTTGTATGGTTTTGGTCTTAAAATACCCCAATCCCCTACGCCAAACTTCTTTCCTCTGATGTTGATGCTTTGTTGTTTCATACGTTGTGCCATGAATTAGGGTTGTCCTTTAAGATTTAGAACTTGTTGTTTGTCCGATTAGATGGCGTCTTCCTTTGCTTGGAACTTTAAGTTTTTTTTTGATAAGAAGTGATGGAAGGTGGTTTGTATCCATATAGTTCCATAAATTGTGTCATTTTGTTGTAGTATGAGAAAGTGTTATACCACCATTGCATAGGTAACCATTTGAACCATTGGCATTTATGGGAGACAAAGCAAAGAGGTATCCTTGAGACATTTGTTCACTATCTCATTTGTCCATCAGTTAAGGGATGATAGGATGAGCTATGAGCCAATTGAGTACCCAAACAAAGAAAATAATTATGTCCAAAGTGTCCATTGAAGATGGGATCTCTGTCACTTACAATAATCTTTGGGCTGCCATGGCTTTATTTGTCTCCATGAATGTGGTGGCAAATGTACTAACTTTGAAGGGGTGAGAGAGAGTGCACAAAGTGTGTGTACTTGGTCAATCTATCAGCAATCACCATGATGACCTCTTTCCTTAGGACTTTGGTAACCACAATGAAATCCGAACCTCCTCCCAGCGCCGACTCGGGATGGATAATGGTTGTCAAAGACACAGGGTCTTAATTGTTTCCCTGTATTTTGTTGGAAAACCAAAATTCTACCACAAACCTTTGAACATCGAGTTTAAGGCCATCCCAAAAAAAATCCTTCTTGACTCTATGGTAGGTTTTCAAAAATCAGGAGTGCCCTCCTACTTGAGAAGGTGTAATTCGAATAGTACCTTTTTGTTTGAGTTGGAGTTCTTACATAAATATAAGCGATCTTTGTACCATAGTGAATCATTTTTTCCATGTAAATGTATCCGATGCACCCGGAATCCTGCTGCAACCTTTCAATGAGAGTCCACACTTTTAGTCATTCTTACATTCATCCCTTGCTTCTATTATCCAATGGGTTGGATGATCGAGATAGAACAAATAAAGGCCCAACATCTTCATCCTTCGTGAGAGTGCATCACGCCACAACATTTTGCTTCCCCTTTTTATAAAGGCTTTCAAAATCGCAACCAGGTATCTTGGTTACCCATTTTTGTTGTTCATACGAAGATAGTCTTTGTTCCAAAGTGTTCAAGACTATCATGATGCATTTTGACCTTGAAGTGCCTACCTATTAGGTAAGGGCGCCATTTCTTCAATGCATGTAGTATTTCCATCATTTCCTTCTCATAAATGGGTTTGTAAGTCTCTTCCCTTGGTGGTCAACTTTTCAAAGCCGGGGGCCTTCCTTCTTGCGTTAGGACAGCACCAGTTCCATTTCCAGAGGCAACTAAATTTTTTTTGAACAACTTAAAGAGGTGATAGGAGCTTTACACATCACCTCTTTAAGTTGTTCAAGCGATTTAGTTGCCTCTCACGGAGTCCATGAAAATACATCCTTCTTAGTTAGTTCCATTAAAAGGTGTTATTCTTCCATAGTTCGAACAAACTTGCGGTGGTAACTGTCAAACCAAAAAAATCTTAGAGGATTTTTTAATGTTTTAAGAATCGGCCGGTCCATCATGGCCTTAATCTTATTAGAGGGTCTACCTTGACACCTTCATGAGATACAATATGACCCAAATACTCTACCTCTTTTTACTCCAAAACATTTGGATGGTTTGGCATATAGTTGTTTCTCCTTTAGTGGATTGTAGCACCTTGTCAACATGTTGCAGATGGTCACTCCCAAGACTTTCTATAGATTGATATATCATCAAAATACTAACACAAATTTTTGAATGAAGGGCTTGAAAGATGGAATTCATCAACCCTTGGAATGTGGAAGGTGCATTTGGCAAGGCCAAAAGGCGTTGAAATTCATAATGGCCTTCATGAGTTGAGATGTTGTTTTGGATATCTTCTTCCTTCGTGCGATCATTGATACCACGAGCGGATCCAATTTTGTGAAATAGGGTGCTCCATGTAGTTCATCTAACAGTTCATCAATCACGGAATGGAAACTTATCTTCAATAGTGATCTTGTTGAGCTCTCTCATAATCTAGACACATCGCCATGAGTTATCTTTCTTGGTCATTACCAGCTTGTGGTGGGAGTGGGGAACTTTCAGCTGGGTCTAATGATGCGATATCTATTTCTTCAACCATCGCGGCTTGTTCACTCTTGGGCATATGGGGTATCTGCGTATGGCACGATGTTGGGAACACTCCGGGGAATTAGGTGAATTTTCATGATCATGATTTCGAGTTGGTGGAAGACCTTTGGGAATATCTTCAAATGCTTTGGAATGCTTATCCAATGATCCTTTAGGATCTTGAGGAATAGATAAGCTTAGATGTTTGAACATCTAGTGAGCATAAGTTTGCAATAATGCCTTGATGCCCTTTTCAATAATTTTGTCATGCCATTAGGGCTTATCACCTCATAGAAGACTTCCTGTGATACCTCTCAACTCAATTTCTTTTCCTTCCAATGAAATTTCATGAAAGTTCTTGAGAATTAGTGAAATAATTGTTCCTAATGATTGTAACCATTGGTTCTAATTTACAACATCGCACCACCCATGGGTATAGCAATCATTGGACTATTCATTACATATTCCCCATAGTAAGATTGATCTTATTGCATTTTCTGAGCAATTGATAGTTCCTCCATCTGCAACCATTACTTATGACTACGAAACTAGATATACAAAACAATTGAGATATTTGGCTAATTCTGAGTGAATGAAATTATGAGTACTGTAGAATCAATTAGGACCTATTACCTTTTTCTTTGATGTATCCTTAGATCTTGGGGTTTGAGGAGTGTTAATTCCGATGATCATTCCACCACGATATCGTGGGGAGTTAACTCTTGAATGAGAAATTGCTTCCTCGTTTTCATCTTGAGATGGATTCTTGTTCTTGTTCTTCTTCCTCTTCACAATCTATGTAGAATAATTTCTTCTCCCCACCACACTTATGTCCCTTACTATACTTGTTATCTGAATTAAAGCATAAACCTTTTGCTTTCTTTTCCTTAATTGTTGAGGTGTGTCAACCTTGTAGGTTAGGGTGTTTTGGGAGGAAGGGCATTGTTCTCTTTATAGATGTTAGGATAGGATTCCTTCTGAAGTAGCCATAGCCATTTTTTCACTTTCAACATTTCTTGCACCTTAAATGCATTCTCAATGACTTGGGTTTTAGGCCGAACCTCATGTTGAATGTTATCCTTTAAAGTTCAATGAATACATCAATCAGTGCTCATCACGGAATGTCGGTTACCTTTATATTCAATCTTTGGAAGTTCTCAATGTGCTTTCGATGCTTGAACCCTTTTGCTTGAGATTTATCAATTGGCTAAAAGAGGTATTGCTCCTTGTATCCTCATAGTGTGCTATCATTTCTTCCATTAATATTTTCCAAGTGGCAGGTGATTTGAATAAATATTGATACCAAACAAATTGATTAGGTTCTGATATAAAGAAACAATTCGTGCCTTTGTGTATGTGGCACATTATGGAGATCAAAGAATTGCTCCCTTCAGAGTAATCCATATGATTGGGTCCCTTCCATCAAACTTCCCTCATATCAATCTTAGGAGCGATGGTTGGTCTTCAAACCAAAGTTGGAGTTTCTCCATTCTTGATTCACCTTCCTGATTCCTCATCTTGAATTTCATGAGATGCATTTCACTTTTAGGTGTCTTCATTCTGAAATTTCTCGAAATACTTCCATGATATCCCCTTTTAATCCATCATCTTAGTATCAACTTAGATTCCATTGAATCCATCTTAGTATCAAGCCGAGATTTCATTAGTCCATCTTAGTATGTGAGCTTGCATTGAATCCATCTTCTTTTGTGGTTCGTTTATGTCCCTAAGCATTTCTTCACCTTCATCAAAGGTCGATTGGGATTTTTTGGAGGCTTTTTTGGTGTAGAAGGTCCCTTTTGGTGGCATGTTGGCCCAAAATATCGCTTAATAGCACTTTGAATATTGATTTTCGGTGAAGTTTACGCTAGACAATATTTATTCTGATCTATCTCCTGAGTTTACATTCACTCCTAGGTATGAAACTTTATTTTAGTGATTCTCGATATTTTCTTCACATCAATTCCATAGTTTTGATGAAAATTGGATGTGCCAAATGGATTTACAATAACTCCTCACAACTTATTCGATTTTTGGTATTTCGAGGAGATCTCCTTGTATAGCATGCCCCACACAAAATAGTGATATAAACCTTTTGGACCACCATGAAATACCTGAGACTGTCCCGATCAATGTGATCCCACTCCATTTGGATGCTCTATCAAGAGTTATGATTGTTTTACCAAGAACACCTTCTTGAGACCCCAGCCAAACAGGTTAGTCGGTCCCTATCTTACACGGGTGTATCACCACAAATTTAAGATGAATCGGAAGAGGGAAATTTTTACCACAGATAAAAAAATAATTTCTGTAAATGGCTCGAGAAGTTGGTCTGAAACATTACGGAAAAATTTTTATAGCGAAATGTTACAAGACTCATTTCAGGGATGATCCAGAACCCTATCTTATACAGACTCTATCTCCCTAAATTATAGGGGCCTCAGGATAAATTTTTGAACCAACGTACCTTGATCCATCTTTCTAAATGCCCTCAAGCCGTTCCTTCCTGAAACGTTGTGAAAAAAGTTATAGAGAAAATTCCACGGTGTCTCAGATGTAACGTTGAAGCCCCAGAATAGTACATTACCATGTCTTTAAGAACCAAACATCAATATAGCATGAAACAAGACCTTGAGCTCTGATACCATATGTTAAGAACCAAACATCAATATAGCATAGAAAAACCTGAGGAAAAGTACTCAACGCCTTGAAAAAGAGATAATTTCATATAATAAGCCTCTTCAAGGGGGAAACCTCCTTTTACCCCACTTAAATGTTCAAGTACAAGATGATTCAAAATGAAAATGTCTCCTCGGTATATATAGGAGACTAGGAGGTATAATTATAATTAATGGCCTAAAGCCGACATAAATAAAATAACATTACTAATCTAATGTGCCCCAATTAAGGGGTAATGGGCCAATATTAGGGCTTAACATCTACATCTTACAATGAGAATTATTGATTAGAATACAATGCCTACGAGGGAGCTTTCTAGAGTTTTCCCTCTTTCAGTTGTAGCTATCTCATCAGAATTAAAGCTACCTACTTTACATTCATTACAATTAAATTCCTTCATATCTGACAGATGAGAGAAACACTCAAGATCTGTTTACAATCTCCAAAACATAAATGCAAATACATTCTCCTAACTATTACATTAATGTTCCTTCATTCAAATTTAAAATGTCTCAAAATATGTGTTGGTGCAATTCCAGTTGTCCATGCCTTTGCACTTGCTTTGTTGGCTCTCTTATGATGCTCCTGCATCATTAGTCAGCATTTTTCACATGGTTTGGTAAGCCCATAATACTGTGGGGATATGTTGATCCCATTCATCATGTTGCACATTACAAACTTTCGTTAAGGCATGTTCTAAAATTTTATTGAAAGCTTCAACCGTACCATTATCTTGAGGGTGATACGGAGTTCTCTTTTAGTGATGGATCATGAACTCCTGAGTGAGTTTTTGGATGATCTAGTTCAGAAAATGCAAGCCTTGGTCGCTCATAAATAACCTTAGACATCTAAATCTAGTTAGAATATTGTCAAAAATGAAGCACGTTGTAGTCTCTATTATGCAATCCTTGACTGGTGTGGCTTCATTCCATCTTGTTAGAAATTTGTTGTAGTAATAATATATCGCGCTCCAGTGCGATGTGTGGGAAGATTGATGGGCCCAACAAATTCTATTGCCCATTTTTTTGAAGGTCTCAAGTGAAGTTACTAGGAAGAGTGGGAGCTCATCTTTGTGGCAAGGCCTACCCACTCATTGACATACATTGCAGTGTTTGCAGTAGTCTTTAGAGTCTATGAAGAGAGAGAGCCACTAGAACCCTGCATGTAGAACCTTGCACATGGTCACCTTGCCAGCTTTATGGCATCCATCAATACCTTCATGTGCCTCCCATAGGATGGAGTTTCTTTTGTGTTCAATATAACAACGAAGTAGGATTCCATCTTTGCCTAACTTATACAATTGTCTAGAAATCAACTGATAATTAGCACTACATGTCACTAGTTGAAGACATTGCACGGGATAATATTTTGTGGGATCATGTCCAATGATGAGGAATTGTGATATTTCAGCCAATTGATCCAGTACAGATTCCACTCAGAAGAGCTATGAATCCAGAAGCTTGTCATCAAGGCTATGAGGAGCTTACCAAGTCTGAATTTGAGACAGACGATCTAGCCCCATATTGTGTTTTCCTAGTTTAACGAAAACTTCAAAGTCAAATTCTTGAAATAACAGCAAACTCCAGTAGATGTGGCAACCTAACATAGGTTTTTTAACTAAATACTTGAGATATGAATGATCAGTGAATAATTTGAAGGCAGACCCCAAAACATAGTGGAAAAACTTGTGCAACGCACATACCATAGCCAATCCCTCGTGCTCAGTTGTAGTGTAATTCATTTCGACATCAGATAACTTCCATATAGAAAAGTAGACCGGATGATCGATATTCTCTTCCCTAGTTGTGATATAACAAAACCTGGTGAAATGGATGAAGCATCGACGTGGACATGGAAGAGCTTGGACCAATCTAAAAATATCAAAATGGATGCAATAACTAGTTTTTCTTTCAGGGTGTCAAAGGCTTGTTGGCATTCTGGTGTCCATTCATATTTAATATCCTTGTGCAACAATATTTCCAATAGGGCCACAATATGAGAATAGTTCTGGATGAATTTCCTATAGTACCTGGTATGTCCCGAGGTTATGTGCATTCAGTGCACTAAAGTAGGGGCCACCATATCCAAGATGGTGGTAATCTTAGTTGGGTCCATGAGCAAGCCATATTTACACATGACGTAGCCCAACAATATACCAAAGGGTGTACAAAAATTCATTTCTTCAAATTTAGAGAGATCTATAACTGACTGCATCAATCTAGCATTACCCGAAGGGCTTGCATATGCTCCTTTACTAGACTAAACATAGTCCAGTCGTCCAATTATACCTCAAGGAATTTGTGGATAAATTCCTTAAAAGATGCTACCAATATCTGGGAAAACACTATGGGGGAATTCATTAAGCCAAAGGGCATGATTGTGTATGTGAAGGACCCCCATTCGGTCGCAAATGTGGTTTTATCTTAATCTTCTTCTATGATTTGAACTTGACGATATTCAGAGAAACCATCCTTGAATGAGTAGGCTTCCCTGTTGCCAACATTTTCCATCACCTCATCTATGAAGGGTGTTAGGAAAGGATCATGGAAATAGGTTGCATTTAGAATCCTCAGGTTGATGCATATACGAATTTCCCCAGTCTTTTTAGGTCGCATGACCATGGGGATAACCCAATCATATTCCTCCATAGGGACAATGATCCTAACATCCAACATTTGATCTAGTTATTTCCACACTTTTTCTTTGTACTTAGGATTTAGGCAGTAGGGTCTTCTCTTGACTAGCTTAGCATAAGGTTTGAGTTATATATTCATATCTCCCAAGGATCATGCAATTCCCTTCATCTCTAAAAATATTCGAGGAAACAAGTCCTCATATTCCTTAAGGATGTCAATGACCTGAGTGACTATCTCCTTATCCCAATAATCTCAAATAATGGCCATCTTGGGTGCTTCTTTTGTACCAATATTGTGCTTCTTGATCGTTATGGGGCCATTATAGTCTGGGGCAGTCATCTCTTATGCATTCCCCTTTAGTGTGCATTTTTATTCTATTTCTATGATCTAGATGAATCATGGATCTTCGTCCTTAATTTTCTCTGCATCAATCTTCCATCAATGTATTACTTCTTTTAGTTTTTCCATTGGTTTATGGTATGAAAAAACCACTCTGGGGATGGTGGCCTTTCGTTGTCGATGAAATATGAATTCCTTAATCTATCAAAGTGCCTCACTGAGAACTATATCTTCAGCAATGAACCAAAAGGTGGAAAGAAACTAGGAACTCATATGGGTCCAATCACTTGTTTGTCTCCTGAGTTCCTCTTGAATGTACCAGCTTCTAGGAATCATATCCATGGTATGGAAAAACTAATAGGCACATTGGGCTTGAGGGATGTTCTTAGGAGTGTAGCATCATTCACATAATGATATGTGTTCCTAAGGGTCCTCGGTGCCCTTATATCATTGGCTAGTTCAAAGTTGGTGATAGGATGGAATCGAACTTTTATAAGCTCAACAAACTTCTCCCACCTACGAATATTTGAGTGGTGGGTCTCCCACCACCACACAGGGATCCCTTGCACCATGGCATCCATGGCTGAAGTATTTTTTTGTACACTGATGGTTTTCTCCCTCTATACCAAGAATGTCTCCACCAACCCGGTGCCATCAAACCGTGGGGCATTGAAAAGTTCAGACTCAATCCATCATACTACTTCCGTGACTGGTGCACATATGCACATAGAAAATTCATAGAGCTTGTTCTGTCATCTATTAAGGAATCCTTAAAATCTTTGTCATAATATTTGACACTTCTCTAGCTTAATTTTCCATCTACAATGGGATTGTTGTAGTCCTCCCTATGCCTTGTTACCTTGTAAATATTTTCAATGCTAGAGCTTCGTGCATCCTCATCTACAGGCTCATTATAACGGTCTCCCTCATATGGGTATAGGGGTGAGACCACGCACAGGGTGTCAGTTTCAAAGGACATCTTCATCTTCTTCAAATTTAACGCCACATTATTGTCAAAGGCCCATTCAATCCCCAACAATTCAGGATATAAATCAAACTCATCCATGATTTCAATGACTTCAAAGTCGAACTTTATTTTCACTCCTTCGATGTTCACTTCTACTTGCTCCAGCCAACCTATAGGATATATCTTGTATTGATTGGATAACCAGAGCTGGATGGGTGACCAGATCAACTTAGGCTTACCCATCACTTCCCAAGACTTCTTGGGTAAACTTTTCACATTGAATCTTAGATCCAACATGACTTCATCCATGTTGTACCCACAAAGCTCTGCTATCATTTTAAACTCTCATCCAGTGCACTTTTTCTTGCTAACCTGGTAGACATCCCTTTCTGACAGTGGAGTTGATATGGTGGTCTCCTCTCTTCTTTTATGCAAGAAATTGACATTTGGTTCAACTTACTTGCAACTTTTGGATCTTTAAGCAAGAGAAAACAATAATGTAAGAATATATTAACTTGATATTCTACTTCTGCCATGCAAACTAAGTCATGCAAGGATTCTATGTGTGTTGTGCATTGCAACTCCTCACAGTGCTATTCTTCATAAGAATTTTTCTCAGCGTGTTGTAGTGCGGTCTATCTACATGCTTCTTCTATCAATATTTGGGTTGCGCGTTGGATTTCCTCATGCACGTGAGCCTCCTTCAAAGATATTTATGTCATGCATTATAATTATTTGGGCACACAGGATTCTTCCACTGACCTCTGCGTCACCCGCTACACCTCTTCACAAATATGTACTTCCTCTAGAGACATTTGTGTCTCCCTCTACACTTCCTCTCGAATTCGTGCCTCTTCAAGGGACCTATGAGTCACGTGTTGCAACTCTTCACATGTTATTTCTTATTCAAGGGCTCCATGTGCTTCATGTAGACATTTTTTCTTTTGAACAGCACCAAACTTAGAAGGGGGTTGGGGTGCCTTCCTAATATTTTTTCCAATTGTTGACACGAGCCTTCATTGTGCTCAAAGTCTTGCCCTGTCTTCACCCCTCCGTGGATTACTACCCAGGCGTCTACTTCCTCATTCTTATTTTTATTTTTGTATAGCTCGGTATGCACCATGTTATAGTTGGGTTTCTTGTCCTCCCACTTATTTAGTAATTTTGGACAATCCTCGATTACATGCTCATGACTATAATAATATTTACAAAGCACGTGTTGCTTAGTGCAAAATCATGAGATAGACCAATCTCACTGCAATTGAAATATGTGGGGGGTCTACCGCCTCCTCCACCATATCCACGGTCATGACCTTGTCCATATCCATGTTGGAATCCTCCTTGATATCTTCCTTTTTCAGCACCACCGAGCTCCCCACCCTTTTTCTCCTCTTGTACATGGAAAGCATCTCGGGTATTATCTTGCATTAACTGGAGGGAACAAAAGCTATTGACATCGTTTCTGATGGATTTACATAATTTGCAGAACAGGGTGTGAGTTGTTGTTTGATACTTTTGTAATGTGGGATAGTGGGGTGGCACATGGACCCACTGTCTACAAATTTCACACCATTTTGATTTTCTAGATGGAAATGGACTCGGCGTGCCTCTTGCCACATAATTTGGAAGGACTAGGCACTCATCTCGATGATGCCCTTTTGAATGGCATGTAGTATGACATACATGATCATGCATCACTTTAGTCTTGGCCATATCTTGTAGTTGTATTTTTAGGTTGGCCAGTTATGACTAAACCTACGCCGACCCATCCAATGTCTCTGCACCTCTAGGTGTATCTTCCAATCGCATCGCGATCTCGACTACCTCGGCTTGAGTCATCATCTTTTGTTGGTTCAGCACAAACTAATAGATGCATTGGGCTTGAGGGATTTTCTTAGGAGTGTAGCATCATTCACATAATGATATGTGTTCCTAAGGGTCCTCGGTGCCCTTATATCATTGGCTAGTTCAAATTTGGTGATAGGATGGAATCGAACTTTTATAAACTCGACAAACTTCTCCCAGCTTTGAATATTTGAGCGGTGGGTCTCCCACCACCGCACAAGGGTCCCTTGCACCATGGCATCCATGGATGAAGTATTTTTTATACAGGGATGGTTTTCTCCCTCTATACCAAGAATGTCTCCACCAACCCGGTGCCATCAAACCGTGGGGCATTGGAAAGTTCAGACTCGGTCCATCGTACTACTTTTGTGACTGGTGCACATATGCATGTGGAAAATTCATAGAGCTTGTTCTGTCATCTATTCAGGAATCCTTAAAATATTTGTCATAATATTTGACACTTCTCTAGCTTATTTCACCATCTACAATGGGATTGTTGTAGTCCTCCCTATGCCATGTTACCTTATAAATATTTTCAATGCTACAGCTTCATGCATCCTCGTCTATGGGCTCATTATAATGGTCTCCCTCATATGGGTATAGGGGTGCGACCACACACAGGGTGTCATTTTCAAAGGACATCTGCATCTTCTTCAAATTTAATGCCACATTATTGTCAAAGGCTCATTCAATCCCCAACAATGCAGGATATAAATCAAACTCATCCATGATCTCAATGACTTCAAAGTCGACCTTCATTTACACTCCCTCGATGTTCACTTCTACTTTCTCTAGCCAACCTATAGGATATATCTTGTATTGATTGGATAACCGGAGTTGGATGGGTGACCAGATCAACTTATGCTTACCCATCACTTCCCAAGGCTTCTTGGGTAAACTTTTCACATTGAATCTTAGATCCAACATGACTTCATCCATGTTGTACCCACAAAGCTCTGCTATCATTTTAAACTCTCATCCAGTGCACTTTTTCTTGCTAACCTAGTAGACATCCCTTTCTGACAGTGGAGTTGATATGGTGGTCTCCTCTCTTCTTTTATGCAAGAAATTAACATTTGGTTCAACTTACTTGCAACTTTTGGATCTTTAAGCAAGAGAAAACAGCAATGTAAGAATATATTAACTTGATCTTCGGCTTCTGCCATGAAAAATAAGTCATCCAAGGCTTCTATGTGTGTTGTGCATTACAACTCCTCACAACACTATTCTTCATAAGATTTTTTCTCAACGTGTGTTAGTGCGGTCTATCTACATACTTATTCTATCAATATTTGGGTTGTGCGTTGGATTTCCTCATGCACGTGAGCCTCCTTCAAATATCTTTATGTCACACGTTATAATTATTTGGGCGCACAAGATTCTTCCACTGACCTCTGCATCACCCACTGCACCTCTTCATGAATCTGTACTTCCTCTAGAGACATTTGTGTCTCCCTCTACACTTCCTCTCGGATCCATGCCTCTTCAAGGGACCTCCGAGTCACATGTTGCAACTCTTCACACGCTCTTTCTTATTCAAGGGCTCCATGTGCTTCATGTAGAAATTGTTTCTTTTGAGTAGCACCAAACTTAGAAGGGTGTTGGGGTGCCTTCCTAATATTTTTTCCAAGTGTTGACCCGAGCCTTCATCATGCTCAAAGTCTTCCCCTATCTTCACCCCTTCGCGGATTACTACCCAGACATCTACTTCCTCATTCTTCTTTTTATTTTTGTGTGGCTCAGTATGCACCATGTTATAGTTGGGTTTCTTGTCCTCCCACTTATTTAGTAATTTTGGACAATCCTCGATTACATGCTCATGACTATAACAATATTTACAAAGCATGTGTTGCTTAGTGCAAAATCATGAGATAGACCAATCTCACCGCAATTGAAATATGTGGGGGGTCTACCACCTCCTCCACCATATCCACGGTCACGACCTTGCCCATATCCATGTTGGGGTCCTCCTTGATATCTTCCTTTTTCGGCACCACTGAGCTCCCCACCCTTTTTCTCCTCTTGTATATGGAATGCATCCCAGGTATTATCTTGCATTAACCGGAGGGAACAAAAGCTATTGACATCGTTTCTGATGGATTTACAGAATTTGTAGAATGGGGTGTGAGTTGTTGTTTGATACTTTTGTAATGTGGGACAGTGGGGTGGCACATGGCCCCACTGTCTACAAATTTCACACCATTTTGATTGTCTAGATGGAAATGGACTCGGCGCGCCTCTTGCCACATAATTTGGAAGGACCAGGCACTCATCTCAATGATGCCCTTTTGAATGGCATGTAGTATGACATACATGCTCACGCATCACTTCTGTCTTGGCCATATATTGCAGTTGTATTTTTAGGTTGGCCAGTTACGATTAAACCTATGCCAACCCATCCAATGTCTCTGCACCTCTAGGTGTATCTTCCAATCGCATCGCGATCTTGACTACCTCGACTTGAGTCATCACCTTTTGTTGGCTAAGAGGGATGCAGATATGGGGGAGAAACCCTACAATGAACCACTATGTGTGTTTCATGTCTTATATCTGGAATTTCATCCTATCCAACAATATATTTAACCATTGGTCACAATCCCATATGGTTTCTCCTTCTTTCTACTTGATATCCTTGATTTTAGTAATGCCCTGGGATTATGAGTTTGACTTTTGAAACTCCTGAAATAGATATTGCTTCATCTCGGTTAGGGATCTCACTTTTTCCATTGGCGTAGTAAACTTGTATTTCATGCACCACGCTAGGGCTCTATCCTTGAATGTAGTCTCTAGTTGTGCGATCTTAGTCGTGTTGTTTGCAACCCGCTTTATAGACTAGATTGCTTCACAAGTGAACCAATGTTGCTATGTATCATCCTTACTCGTTCCATGGAACATAGGAAACCTCAGTGTACTATCTTTATTTTCCATCTTTGAACTAGGGCTATTTCCTCTTCTCTGACTGCTATTGGCTGGATCTTTCCACACCACTATCTCTTAGGGTAAAATATTTTTGACTTCACCTTCTTCTTCTTCACTTGTATTGTCACTTATTTATTTCTCTTATGTTTCTTTGACTCGAATCTCTTCATTGGCTGCTATGTTTTCTTCTTGATTAAAAATGCACAAGGGGTTTGGTACAAAGGGGGGGTAAGACCATTCTCTTCTTTAACTTCTCGTGAGGTGACCCAAAGAGCTATCTACTTCCAGTCATTCAAGACCATCCAATAATATCAACTCATCTCCCCCACCACTAGGGGAGCCTCCATCTTCATTTCATTCTAACGTGCCAACAATTTTCACCCTCTCTTCCTACCCTAATTGTGCACCAAAAATTTTTCTCCTGCTTCCAGACCAATCTACACATTGCCACTACATGCATCATTTCCTGGTTCAATTTTCACACTACCACCTTGTGTAGAATCTCTCTCTCCACTCATCACATGAATTATCCATGCACCATCCTCTCTCCTACTCAGCATATTGCCACTATGTTGAGTGCCAAATACTCTTCCGATTGGCACCTCACTGTGTTGCGCGACAAATTCTCTTCATGTCAACATGTAACCATGTGACACTTCCTCCTTTGATTATATTGGTGCACCACACATGTGAAATATCTTCTCTCTTAATTTTATGGAATACCTCAATAGCCAAAGGGTATGGGCTTCATCACCTAGGCCCTCAATACCAATACCGTCACTACTGATATCTTATATTCCAAGCCTCTTTGCAAGCTTATCCTCGCCTATGCTCCACTCTGGCACAACATCCTCTCCCACACCTCTGTCTGGTGTGAGTTTCCTCTTCATTCTAGGCCTGACACCTCGTTGCACACCATTGGCTAACTCTTCTCTCCTCATATTCTCATCTTTCTCTCTCATCTCAGCTCTTTTGGTATATCTCTCGGTTCTTTTTCTCCTCTGCTCTTCTGGGTCCATTCTAGTCCTCACCTCATCTCAACAACTTCTTAGATCCTCCTCAATGGATCCATCTTCTGTCTCTTTTTCCCCCACCTATTTCAGGACCCCCCAGCGCTAGGGGGTTTACTCAGCCATTCTATCAGGCTCCATGCACATCATTCTTCTTTCTACGAACAACATCTTGATCCAAAGTGGAATTTATTATAGCATCCACTTCCTTGGACCTTCTTCAAACTTTCTTTTAGGCTCGTTGAAATAATCACTATATTATATAGAAAACTCAATAATGTAGCCTTCCTTCACTTGAGAAAACCAAAAATCAATAACCTAAGTCCACTGGTTATCTAGCACCTTCAAGTTATCAAGTTTGGCTTGATCCCAAACTATTGGCTCCACTGGAAACGCAGACGAGTTGAATTTAGCTTTGTCTCTTTAACCATTCATGCAGCAAACATGGAATTTCCATGAAGAAGAGATCATGCATGTCCAAGTAAAGATATCTACCTTTTCATTCCTTCACATTCACTCGCAATCCTTATGTCTCCCGTAGGGAAAAATCATCTACTTTCACTTCTATCTAGTCTTGAATATCCACCTTAGAAGGATGCCAGCTCATTTTACTTTTCCTCCATTGGTCTCAACAAGACTTTAGGTCCCAACAATGGAACCATTTGTTGGGTTCACCTTCGGTCCATGCTTACATGCATTCCTTCCTTCCTAACATTGGGGATTTTTAGACCCAGGGTTCATCCAAAGCTATCCAACAAAAACCTCAAAGCACCGACATATCAATCCTTGGCCAAGGTCGAGGAAGGTCTCACCTAAGATGTAGAGAGGATCACAGAGACCATAAGGTCTTGTGACAGGGATGAAGGATTATACATATGAAACATTACTGCAATTGGAATCCATATAACTCAATACTGATAATTTATTTAGGACTAAGAATTGAAACAATACACACACATACTCAATGCATTCATAACAGACACAGAGTATATCAGAGATGTCATATCTTTATTACTGAAATTATTCCATCACAATAGAGACATACAATGTGTTAACACATAAGATTGTATGGGTCAAAAAATTCACCTTGGTTTTGTTTTTTGAGTCATAAGTTTTATAGGACATAGGTATTGAGTATTTAGGATGTAATCATAAAGTTAGCTTTGGTTTCAAAATGAATAAGGCTATGTATATCCTTAATCTAAAGTTTGAGCTATGTGATTGTTATCATGACAGGTAAGAAGCCCCATGAGTCATACCTTTGGTTTTTATCTCATTTCCTTGACATGTCATACATCCAGGTTGTTCTCAAAATCTCTCCTTTGTCACTATAAATCCATTCAAGTGTGCAAGCTATGTTTGATCTAGTGTTGCAAAGTGGCGCTACGAACTAATGGCAGAAGAGGGTTGTAGGTTGGATAGGTTGTAGGCATCCTGGTCCAAATTCAAAATTACCAGCATCAAAATCAAGGTCATCGGGTACTCCATGATCATTTGTGTCTTGTTCGAAGGTAAATAAAGGGTTTGGCTACTTGATTTTCCTTTGGCGCTGTGAACTGGCACATGTGCTGCGAACTGAGACAGTCGTTGTGAAATTCATTGCGAACTCATTTCTTATAGCAACTTCTTTTACAGATTTGATCATAAATCCAAAGCATTGATGTAGGTTTCTTTGAAATGTTGTTTGGAGGAATATGATATCCTTATGGACTAGCTGACCAAATTCCATCCTATCCAGTTTGGCATTTGAGAGAAACAATTAAAACATCAATGTGGTTTGAAATGTGTTGCAAACACTATGTTCTAGGACTGTTGAAACTTTCATCTTTTACATCCTTTCAAATTCATCCTTAAAAAAATTATTTATAAATATAGTGGATTTTTGCAACACGTCTTGACTCCTAACAAAAATTTTGAAGTGTTGAAGCTTTGAAAAAAAATAAAACAGGCTGCTACAGAAAAGTTCGCAACGTCGATGCTGCGAACTGGTAATTTTGACCAGTTGACTTCCAGGATGATTTTCGGGTGAACCACGATGAAATTTCAAAATTAAAAGAAGCTTACTATCAAGAATGTACCTGAGAACATTAATCTTATTAATTTTTCACATAGGTGTCAAGGATTGGGAGATTCGAAGGAATCTTTGAGCCCTATTTTTCAGTTTCATGATTTACTGTTTGAGACATGTTTTTGTGACATGTATTCCGGCTAGGTGGAGATGAATTTCAAGAAACCGAGAGAGTTTTTTCTTTAGAATAATATTATATACAAAAAAAATTCTCATTTTTTATACATCTATCATGGTTTGAGAGTTACAGGTGGCATTTTGAAACCTATTTTTCATAATTTCACCTCCTGAAAAGCAGGAAATCGGTTAAAACATGTCCTTTTTTGTTTGTAATTGTTTCTATTTTTGGAAATGGGTTGGATTTCAAAATGGTGAGATGGAAAGGAACTATTTTTCTATATATTTCATGGTACAAGAGTATAGAAGGGTTGGATTCATAAGCCAAGAGAGGCTAGAGAGATTAGGAGCGGACAATTTCCCTATGTGTGTTCATTTGTAAGCTTAGGGGAATTTTTGTCATGTAATCATTCCTGACATTGAAGATTCATGAGATTTGTTATATCATATTGTGTTCTATTTGTTATTCATCTTCATTTCTATCTTTCTTGAATGAATTGCAGTGTTTGAAGATCAATGGTTTTATTTTATTTATAGATTCTTTAGCATCAAAGGGTTTGTTGTGATTGCCTATAACTCATTGTGTTTATTCAAGTAGCTTTCTAATCCATTTTTCAGAGAGGATATTTGTATAATGGATTATCTACTTTATGTTAACTTATCCTTTCTTCCATATGCCATCATATAATCCATTTTTCTGATATGCTTTTCAATTTCCTTCTTGTTCGCGTTCAAATGGTCACCAAGTGACCAAATGGAGAGCACTTGCATACCCTGTTGGGTCTGGCAGGG
This sequence comes from Picea sitchensis, assembly GCA_010110895.2. Taxonomy (NCBI): domain Eukaryota; kingdom Viridiplantae; phylum Streptophyta; class Pinopsida; order Pinales; family Pinaceae; genus Picea; species Picea sitchensis. The sequence goes on from SNQJ01S0039926.1 coordinate 75,912, forward strand.
CAGAACAGCTGTGGAGCAAAGGGTTAAAGAAAACAAAACTAACTACAATCTAACTATCGACTGAAAACAAATAACACTGCGAAAATAAACAAAGAACATCAAACACAAGACACAGGGGTCACCAATGGTTTCAGGCTGGTGTATTAATGAAACCAGAGCACGCTGAAGAAAGAGACCAGAGGTTCCTTCTCCCCCCAGTGGAAGGCTCTTCGGGGCCCTCAACACAAATTGCTTTCCTTACAAGTGATATGAATTGCGCACAGCAGTGAAAGAACTCTGGGTGATGCAGCCGATGGGTTGATGTTAAAGGATGAGCCCTTAAACCATCTGAACAGCATAACAGTGCTTAGAATTCCTTGCCAAAACAGTGAATCCTCATGGCCTTTT
>SNQJ01S0039928.1:9095-38166 GCA_010110895.2 Picea sitchensis
TTTCTGAAATTATTCAATTCTTGGAGTACTTTGATCCTGTAGATAATATTACTCAATGTATTCTATGAAACTCCTCCAATTTTCACTCCTTGAATCCTCCCCAAAAAGAAGTTATAGAGAGAATGGTAGACCTTGTTCAATTTTGGTTTATTCAGGAGACCGAACTTGTACAGAATGCCCCACGCTCAATATTTAACATCAGATTCTGAAACGTGTACAAAAGAAACTACAGTCCGTACTCTTTCTAATGAAATTTTTCCCACGTCATTTGGATTCTTGATGAATAAGTTATGACTATTTTACCCGGAACACATGTTTATTGACTAGCTTCAGGACTGGTCACAAACCCTATCTTCCACAGAGTGTATCTCCATACTTATAGCGAATCAAGAGCTGAAATTTTTACCATAGCTACCTTGATATGTCTTCTCAATACCATAGCAATTTAACCATCTGAATTTTTCTATAAAAAATGTTATAGCAAAAATGGTAAGATGACCTGAAAATAACATACCTTAGAACACATCACCAAAATACTTCATCCTCCCTTGAAATCTGGCCTTCTTTACTTCTGATTTCCTATGAAATTTGAATTGTATATAAAATGAATGTATAATGATATTTATTTATACCATTTATGTCACTTCATTTTGACATTAGGGCCGACCTAACACTTTCTTATTTTGTAATTATTTTCTTTAATTATCTTTAGGGCCTACATGTACTTCTTTCTTCAATTCACTTTGTCATCTTCAAAAATTCATTTCTCCTCAACCATGAGGATCCACATGACGTGCCACATACCACCGGAAACAACATGTTGTATACTATCCATCCATGGGTCTTGTATCTACATGTGCATTTTCTTTCATGTCCAAATACCTTCATCAATCTTGCGGTCCAAAACCCATGACTAGGGTTGACATCAATGACAACAATCAATCTTCCAACAAGACCCTCAATCCCTGATAATTTAGAGAACTGGAAAGTGTTTAATGATGAGAATAAGATTCTTCATTTTCTCCAAAATGAGGGTGAGTTTTCAAAAACTGAAACAAACTTACTAATAGGGGAAACATAAATAAAGGTTATAGAGTTTTCTGAGGATCCTTTGCCAAATGGGTTGGACCCTCTAGAACAAATGTTTGGTCGAAATGCTATGTATAAAGGAAAATCAAAAGATGACAAAGATGATGAATTCATGGAGTGTAACAATAGAATTGATGCATCCCCTAAGATAGTTAAGCTTGGGAAAGGGGCGACTCCTCCTAAGAGAAAGGAGTTGTTATCTCTTATCAAAGAGTTTAAGTATGTTTTCTCTTGGTCGTATGGAGATCTAAAATCTTACCAAGAATATTTCATTCAACATGTCATTCCCCTCAAAGAATATGCAAGACCATTCAAGCATAAACTAAGGAAAATCAACACAAAAATTGAGCCCCAGCTTCAAAAAGTTACAGAAGATGGGGGAGGCAGGGATAATTGAACCTATTAGGTATTCATATTGGGTTTCCAACCCTGTAATTGTTCGTAAAAAGACTAGAGACATCAGATTGTGTGTTGATTTAAGAAATTTAAATTAGGCATCACTCAAGGATAATTACATGTTACCAAACAAAATTTATTGTAAAGGGTCACTGAAGCAGAAATGATGTCCATGATTGATGGATTTTTGAGATACAATCAAGTCTTGGTTAAGAAAGATTATCAACTTAAAACCAATTTCAGAAACCCATGGGGAACATATAAGTATTTGAGGAGGCATTTCAGACTTATCAATGATATATCCACTTTCCAACATGCCATGGATTACGCTTTCAAGGATCTAAGTGAAAATATCATAGAAATGTTTCAGGATGATTTGACGACTATATCCAAGAAAAGAACCAAACATATTCAACACTTACGAAAAAAATTCGAAAGCTGTAGGGAGTATGGTATTTCTATCAACCCCAAGAAATCAATTTTTGGTGTGGATAAAGGGAAGATTTTGGGGCATATCATTTCTAAGGAATAAATCTCAGCTGACCCTTCTAGGTTTGAAGCAATCAAAAATATTCCCCTCCCTAAATACAAGAAGGCCTTGCAATATTTCTTTGGAAAGATCAATTTCATAAGAAGGTCCATCCCAAATTTCATCGAAATTCTTAAACCACTCAATCATTTATTAAAAATGGATGCTCCTTTCGAATTGGATGACGATGGTAAAAGGTATTTTCAACATATTAAAGAAACAATAGCAATCACACCTATCTTAGTAAGCCCAGATTTAACTAAAGACTTCATCAATTTCTCCTTTTCCTCAAAGGATACCATCACGGGAGTCCTCTTGTAGAAAAATGATGAAGGAGGTGAGCAACCAATTTATTTTATGAGAAAGGTGCTAGACTCAGAACTAAACTAAAAAATCACTGAGACACAAGCCTATTCTATTGTTCTCTTGTCAAGTCTCTGAAGTTCTTCAGGACTTATGTCGGGTACAACAAGATTAGAGCCTTTGTTCCTTATCCGGTAGTGGAGGACGTTTTGTCTCAGCAAGATTGTCTTGGTTCAAGAGGAAACTGGATGTCATAGATACAAGAGTATGACCTAGAAATAAAACCAACCAAGATAATAAAAGGGAAATGATTGGCCAAAATGTTGGACGAAAGTAATGAAGAAGCCATTAAAATGGGAGAAAAGAAGAAAATGAATGTTGTTGTAAGTGAACTTGAGGAGGATGAATGGTATTCATACATCATTTACTATTTGAATAATCTCACATGCCCTAATCACTTGGTGGATCATAAGAGAAGAGATCTAAGGCTCAAATCCATGAAGTATTTCTTAACACAAGATGGCCTTGGATGGAGGAATCTCGATGGGGTCATCCTTAGATGTGTAAATAAAGAGGAAGTAGATAAGTTGATTTAGGAGCTTCATCTAGGATACTATGGGGGTCATTTTGCTTCCCACACCATGGATCATAAAATCCTAAGGGCAGGGTACTATTGGCCTACTATATTTTACGATACACATCGATATGTCAGATCTTGTCAACCATGTCAATTCTTTTCAAGAAAGAAAAGACTACTTGCCCTTCCTTTGAAACCAGTGGTGGTTGAGGTGCCCTTTCAACAATGGGGGTTGGATTTTATTGGAGAATTTAAGGAAAATTATAGTAATGGTTATCGATGGGTATTAACTGATATATATTATTTTACCTAATGGGTCGAAGTCATCTCAAAAAAAAGGGAAACAAAATAAGTAGTACAATGAATTTCCCTGAGGAAAAAATAATTACTAGATTTGGTGTTCCTGCAAAGATTACTACTGATAACGCCAAGGATTTCAGTTCAACAACATTGAATGATTTTTTTTTCAAGTATGATATTGTATTGTCGCATTCCTCCAACTATTTCCCTCAAGAAAACGGGTTAGCAGAATCCAACAACAATAATATCATGAATATTGCAAAGAAGATCATTGGAGATAATAAAAAAAATTGGGATGGAAAATTTAAATACACTCTCTAGGAGTATCGCACAACAACCAAGACTTCCACCAGGAAAACCCCAGTTGAATTAATCTATGGGATGGAGGGAGGGTTACCCATAAATCTCCAAATTCCAGCTCTGCAAATAGCTCAACATTTCGTTACGCATATATAAGCTTTAAAAGGAAGGATTGATCAACTTATGGAATTGGATGAGTCTAGAAGAATGGATTTTGATCAAATGGAAATAAATCAGGACAAATTTAAAGGAACTTTTCATCACAAAGCAATGAAAAGTGATTTTAAAGAAGGATATTTTTTCCTGATGTGGGACAAGAGAAGGGAGAAACCAATAATGCTTCAAAAGTTTGACAGTTTGTGGATGGGAACATACCAAATCAAAGAAAGAATTGGCACTGATTCCTTCTATTTAGCCACTACCAATGGAAGGAGGATGTCATTTCCAGTTAATGGGTCTCTCCTCAATCCCTATTTCTCTTATGGGACTTGATCTCCATGGGCATCAAGCCCCAAGTAAGTAGGTAGGTCATTTTGTTTTCCTTCATTTTTCATTTTTTGTCTTCATCCTCATATACTTGCATTTTCTTTCATATTTTTCTTTAAATGTTGCTTTATTTTCATAATTGTTATGATACATTTGCTTGAATCATATTACGTGTTAGTTAGAAATTTTTGAAAAATGTAAAATTTTATTTTTAGAGATAGTTGTCAATTTTGAAATTTTGAAGTTTTGGTTATATAAATGAAGGGGTGAGTGTGCCACCCTTCAATATCCCAACATGTCTTGTTTGAGTGTGTGTAGGCACAAGTATTTAGAATATTCTAAGGTTCTCATATACTCTACGATGAGCTAGGGGTAACTAGGGGGTCCCATGTAGGAGCCAGATGTTACCCACCCAAACTAGGGGTAACTAAGGAGATAATGTCTCAAGGCTTGCAGGTTGAAGACATGGAGTGTCAAGAGCCATATGAGAAGACAAATCTCCTTTTCTTGCCATGCATCATAATTTGATCGACGTCAACAACATCCACTACTCTAGATTGGACCACAGAGGAAAACAGGTATTTCTTCATGAGGTAATAAGTCTGGTCTCGTGGTGTTATAGCGGGAAACCCCCCCCTATGGACTACACTAGGGTTCAACATGTAGGTAGATCTAACGGTCTAAAAGTCTCCTACATTTCTAACTACCCTGAACATATCCCACATTCATACATGAAAGACAAAGTGAAAAGATCATGTAACTTTACCTTTTACTCTGTGTCCGGTGTCGATCCTCTCGCGTTCGATAACTCTGCTGACTGCAAGCCTCCTCCCAAGGCTGACCTTCATTCACAAACAGATAAACAGGAAAATACAAACATGCATTTCATATATAAATCATTGGTTAGATGTTAGAATAAATCATAAATCAAATGAAGACATTTGACACATCATATCTCGAGACAAGAAAAGTATTTATTTTATTGATATCACAATGTTTACTTACAACAAAGGTCGGCGACTACTCCATGAACCTAGTCCAGGATCCTCTTCACCAAGATCCAACTGCACTTCCACGTATCTTTCTCCTCTCACACTTCTCTCTAGGGAAATGGAAAAGGCCTATGATGGAGGATAAATGGAAAAACGGGAAATTCTGATGCAAATCTCACAAGGTGGCTGCAATTATTTCAGGCAAGGAGGGGATGTGAAACGGGAAGAGTTTCACTGCTCTTATGCTTGGCCTAGGAATGAGACCCCAACACCTCCTTTTATATGACAAAAGGATGGTTATTTGGTTGGGTGACGGGCTATAGGTGGTGAAACAGTTGGGAAACTACCCAATAACTCGTAATCTCAATGAATTCCTTGCAACCTTTTAATTTTTGCAACTTTTGCAAGTATATGCAGGATGTAATGGTGTAACTAGCATACGCACATAGGTTTTATTGGTACATTAGGCGTGTGTACATGGGCAGTAGTGGTGCAGGTCACTTACATCTTCAAAAATAGTGTTTTTAAGAAGAGTTGCTCAGTGATGGCTTGGAAAAATTTGCATGTAGGAGGGCCAAAAGTCAGGTATGGAGCAATTTAGGGTTATAACATATGCCCCCTAATGTGTGAGGTCAGAAGAGAATCTTATGGCTGAAATACATTACAAAATATTCACCAATGTACGAAGCGAGTGAGCCCAGGACCAAAGTTCGAGAGCTTCCATCTACAAAAATAACAATTGTCTCTCCAAGGCGGGCATACCCATGCTCAGGATGAAATAAATCATGGCTACCAATCAAATACACTACAGATCCATATCATATAACTATATAAAGTGTTTCCGAGAGCAATACACAATGGATCTACATCTCAAAATCAAAGATATACATGTCTTGTATCCATCTTTAAGAAGCCAATGACGCTTGATGGTTGGAGATGAGGCCTTCAGAGCTTGAGCAACAACTTCAAGATCTTCATAACTTGGGTAGGAGTGTAATGTGAGTGTACGAATTCACTACCCAGAGGTATTCAACGACTCGTTGGGAACATACAAGAGGATCTCGGTGATCATGCAGAGAACTTCATTTATTTTGAACAAGGACTTGATTGGAATTTCAGGATGGTTGGACATGAGGTCAAGAGACAAACTACAGAAAGGCCAACTCAAGCTAGGTGAAAATTCCCTTGGAAAAGAGCATGAAATATGATCAAACTCAGACAGCATGACATTGACATAAGTTCACGATGTAGGAGTCAACACAAACTCTCCATGTGTTTGGAAGGATAACCAAATGGAGAACACAACTCTATGTAGTGAGAAAAACTTCCTAAGTTCACACTAGATCCCAAATCTTGATGAAAAAATAGAAGGATGTGCTTTGTCCAAGGGCGACTCATTGTGCTGCCATAAAAATAAAATATATTTTCCGTCCTCTTTTTGGGGTATTTTTTATTTTTTTGTCTTTTTCAATATTTTTAAAGAGCTTGAAAAAGAATAAAATAATGCTACGTTACAAAGGAGGAACGAGTGTCGCAAGCATACTAGTTCCAAGTGAAAGGAACATACTAATTCTCATAGCAAGGAAACATGTGCAGGAAAAGGACACTCGGGGAAAATTCCTCCATGGGTCAAGGTGTCAAGTCACAGAGGCAAAGTGCTACAAGGCTTGTGTATAAGGCATGCTTCAAAGGTTCAACTGAGAGAAACATGGAGCCAACATTAGGCCAAAGACGTAGAGATGAAAATGTGATTAGCAGGACACGATGAAACCCCCTTCAATGTATTTTTCATGAGCCCATAGAAGGTAAGATCGGTGGTTTTTTCACATTTAGAGTCTAAAAAAATGTAAAATAAGACTTCGTTGGGGTACCTTTTTCAAAGGTAGTCTAGTTGGTTCGAAAAAGGGATAAAATAACACTGAAAAGACGTATATTCAGAACCATTTTAACGAGTGTGACACAGACAAGATCACTCGGAAATCTTTTCAATTTTAAGGAGTCTAAAAAAGAGCTTAACTATGGTCTCTGTATGGGATGTTCTGGACCAATTAACAAGTGTGAAGGAATAAGGTCACTCGGCGATCTTTTCAATTTTAAGGAGTCTGAAAAGATCTTAAATATGGACTTCATAAAGGATGTTGTTCTGGACCAATTTAACGAGTGTGAAGGAACAAGGTCACTCGGCGACCTTGTCAATTTTAAGGAATTTGAAAAGAGCTTAACTATGGACTTCGTGGGGGTTCGTTTTTCGTAAATTTAGTCCCTCAGCCCCGAAAAAGGGTTAAACTTATACCTGAGAATACTCTTCTAGTGAACTGAAGTTCCTAGAGTATACCTTTGTTCGTAAAATTGACCATCTTGACCGAAAAAGGGGTAAACTACCGTCAGACATACATGCCTTCAAATTTTAGTTTGGCGAGCGTGAAGGACAACAAGATTGCTCAACAATCTTTTCATGTTTAGAGAGTCTGAAAAGGGCTTAAAAGAAGACTCATTTTCTGGGAGTCCTGAGGGTGAGACCAAGAGTGATGACACATCAGACGTATGAGGCTCAATATCATAATCAGGACAGGACTAACAAGGACTCGGGCCTATATTCATTAGCGACGGCATGGACGCCAAAATGAAATAAGGATCTAACTAGGGCATCCATGTAGAGGTAGGATCTACCACTAAATTACGACACTTATAAAGAAGCAATGAGGGTTTCATGTCACAGTTTAGTGGGATCGATCCTATGGCAAAGCGGAAAGACAACGAGATGCAGAAAGTGGAGGTGGAATCCTAACTTATATGCAAAAAGTTGGAAAAACGATTTTTACCAAAGGACCTTTAAAAGTGACCCATCCCCCAAAAAGTTTTCCAAACCAAAAGTGAAGTTCATCATATCATCCAATAAGAAACTCAAGAACAGTGCTAAATGATTTTCAAGCCAGAAAAAACAGCAAAAGGGTTCAAAAAAGTGGCAAAAAAGGCCAAAAAAGTCTATAAATAGAAGTTGAAAACTCATTTTCACCATTGCAAATTGAGAATTAACCAAAAAGAGAAAAAGACCCCTTTTCTAAAAGAGTTGATTCCAGGAGCTTCATAGGATGAAATGAACTTCCTCTGAGACCAAGTAAGTACAAACCAACCCCTCTTGCATTTCCATACTTCATTTGTTCTTTTCTTTTAGTTTTTAGGGTGGTGCACCCTCCTAAAAAAGGGCGGCCCTACGTGTACGTGAGTTGTCTAAGGGTGGCCCTATGTCTACGTGGGTTGTCTAAGGAAAACCTGCATATGCCCATGGATAGAAAACAATCTTCCCACGTGCATACATGATTGTGTCCAAGACAACCCATGTACACCCTCAATAACATAGAAAAAATGAAAATACAAGAGCTAACTCCCTCCATGAACTTGTCATTTGATAGGATGTATGTCCACTAGAGAGAGAGGGAGAACGAAGACATTGATATATTGGTCGAAGAGGACCCTGTTTCTTTCGCTGCATTGAAACAATGTGGATTATGGAAGTTCTTCTGGTGTCCACTCACGAGGGCACAACCCAGGCTGTTGAATGCCTTGGTGGATTATTGGCACCCCAACGCAAAGGCATTTATGCTTGAGGGGAATTTGTTGACTCCAATGACTAAAGACATATATTTTCTGACTGTCGTTTCAAGGAGAGGGGAACCAGTCAACTTATGTCCATTTCCCCCTGGGCCCCACAATATCGCCAAGCTGATCGGACTACATTGCGAGGTTGGCACTGAGAAAGTAGGTTCTCAGGTGCCAATCCACAAGATCACCAACCTATCACTGAAAGTGATAGTTTTACTCATTGAACGGATCACTGGATCTTCGACCTTACATCAGGCCTCCTGGGCGCATATGTATTGTGTGGTGCAGTGCTTAAATGCACAAGAGTTCGACTGGAGCATGACCATGCTTGACTGCATGAAGAGACAACTTACAGAGTTTCTTGGGAGAAGTAACAAAAATTTTGAGTTTGGTACCATTTTATGCTCATTCTTCTTCAAGAGGGTACCCAACATGAGTCCACAAGAGACAATATGGGGGCATGTAGCCTCCTTCCCAACAGTGTGTAGGTGGGTGGCATTGTTTCCGCGATAGGGGGGAGGAAGGACCATAGAGGCCTTCAATGATACATTGTTTGACTAGTGAGCATGGAAGATTCCAACAATAGAGGACTACCCCTATGTCGGAATCAACTTTTCCAGGGATCCGGACATGCCCATACCTCCTGGAGAGGAGCGAGGAGAGATAAGTACATTTATTTTTAAAGTTATTTTATTTTTAGTTTCTTTTTATATATATCATTTTAATGTGTACCAGAGTATCTGACAACTATGTTTCTGTTATGTATAGATGTGGGACCAGTGTGTACAATGGACTTCTCGAGGACCAGGCGATGTCCTCGACCAGAGGCAGTACCAGCCGTAACTGTTGGACTAGCAACAGTAGTAGAGGGACCTCCAGCTGAAGAGGCTGAGAGAGTTTTGAGAAGGGTGGAGCAGAACCTCACCGCACTGACTCGTGTTGTCCCCATGGTCAAGATCGAGGATCTCCTGCCATCGATGCAACCTCACGTAGTTAGGGTGCCATGGACCTGGTTCCAACTCTTTCGGCGTTTGGCGAACGTCATTGCTCACTATGGTAGGGCCAACAAGCCCTGTGCTTAGCTAGGATGGACCACTTATGTGTCGTGGGCACTCTTTTTGTATATTTTTTTATGGCATAAGCCCCGCGATGTATACTCGATTTATATTTTTAAGGTGCTCACGCCCACCTATGTACTCTGATACTTTTGATATATATATTTGTATTTACATATTTTATTTCTTATGGATCACATTTTTACAATGTATGTACATGTGTATGTGTGTGCTTCTTTTATGTGTGTGCAATATGTCAATCTAATACTTGATTAGCTAGAGTATCTGTCTTTTGATTAAATCTCCTAGGAACATGGATATATGTAATGTAATCAAAGAAATGTTCTAAGAGACGTACCCTAAGAAATCGTCAGTGTAAGGTAGGATCATAAACACGGTAAACCCCATTTAACTGGGACACAACTAGATGTTCATCTAAGTAGACCCGAAGGTGAGAGATACCATATGACAAAGTGTCACGAAGCAACTCTATCACTACGTTGTACTCGGTGACATTGTTTGTGGCGTCACCTAAACAGATACCTCCAGAATATAGAAACTGGCCTTGAGGTGTGAAAATCACCCAAGTTGCAGAAGCAAGCCTCCGAGCGTGTCGGCTAGGGTCATTCATGAATCCAATGAACACCTCTGATTCACTTGACATCTAACATAGTGAAAAATATGACATAAATAACTACACATCCATAAAACAAAAAGACAAAAACTAACTGTATAATAACTATACATATGTACAAGAAGTCACCCAAGGTGACCCACCAACAAGTAATACTTCTTGAGGTAGAGCCCATTTCTAGGTTCCGCAAAAGCATTTCCATAAAAATCAACCAGACAATAAGCGCCCTTCTTTAAGACCTCCTTCACTATGAAAGGTCTGACCCACATGGGTTTGAACTTGTCTGCCCCCAGGGGATCCTTATCTTGGTCGTAGACTAGGACAAGGTCGCCTTCGAAGAAAATCTGAGGACGAACAGATCAATCATACTTACACTTGACTCGTTGTTTGTGAGCCTCATTGTCCAAGGTTGCATCACAATGTTGCTCATCAAGTTGCTCGAGATATAATAAGTGTTCCTCAAGCGGTGAAGTGTCTGGCAATAACTATACTGCCAACTTTAGAGATGAGATATGGCACTTTATTGGCAAGACTGCTTCCAACCCGTAAACGATTTGAAAAGGTGAGAACTCGGTGGCAGTATTTACAGGCGTTTGGTAAGCCCATAATGTCGAGTACAACATCAAATGTCAATTCGACTTGGCTGAATTGATCGTTCACTGTAGAATAGTCTTGAGGGACTTATTCACAACTTCCACCTGACCATTCGCTTGTGGGTAGTAGGGTGATGAATACTCTTGCCTCAACCCAAGATTTGATGTTAACTCATACATCATTTTGTTATGAAAGTGACTCCAATGGTCAGTGACAATCTCCATCGGGATGTCAAACCTTGCTATTATCTGATTGAAAATAAAGAGAGTTGTTGTCTCGCCATCATTATTGAATGTTGGCATAGCCTCGACCCACTTTGTGAAGTAGTCTACCGCTACGATGATATAACGATTCCCCATGTCTGAAGTCGAGTGGCATGTAGTAAAATCAATCCCCCACTTGGTGAAGGGACCAACAATAATGAGGGGAAACATGGGAGTGGGGTGTGACCTCATCTTCCGAGATAATATCTGACACGAGTGGCACTTCTTGATCGATTCAACGCAATCCTTGATTAACGTCGACCAAAATTAACCGGCTCGTAGAATATTTTGGGTTGTTGCCAACCTAGAAAAATGATCACCACATGCTCCAGTATGGAAATCGTTAAGAATGAGTTTTGCTTCTTCATGAATGAGGCATTGGCAAAGGATGCAATCTACACCTCGACGATACAAAGTGTCATCGAGAATGACATAGTTTTTTTCCTGAAGGCATATATGTCGACGCTCATTGTGAGAAGAAAAGGCGAGGCACTTCAAAGTCTGTAGATAGACTAGTATATCTCCATACCAGGGGTCCAAATACGAAATCAAAAAAAGATCTCTTTTAATCAGTTAGGGACTCCCTTCTTCAGTAAATGCATGAACCCTTTAGTGATTTCAGCATAGTTTACGATAAAACGTCGAAGAAAGTTCACTTTACCCTGTAAGCTTTGAATATAGGGGACTTTGCATGGGGGAGGAAACTGAACTATCACCTCAACCTTAAGAGGATCGACCATGATCCCTATTTTCAAAACTATGAAACTTAGCAGATGACCCAATGTCACGCAGAAACTGCACTTGTTTGGATTCAAGCGAATATGATAGTAGCGAAACTGCTCAAAGATTACTTGGAGGTGTGTGGGATGATCAGGTCTCTTACAATATCGTGATGCTAAATCATTGAGATAACCCTCGACTATGTGTCTCAGGTCGTGGAAAGAAAAAGACATGGCTCGCTGAAAAGTGGCTCTAGCATTCTTTAGGCCAAACGACATCTTCCGATAAGCAAATGTACCCCATGAAAAGATAAAATTTGTTTTATGCTGGTCTTTGGGCTCAATCTGTATCTGATTGTATCCCGAAAAACCATCCATGAAAGAAAATACCTCACAACCTACACACTCATCAACAATCTGGTTAATGAATAGGGTGGGTAAAGTATCCTTTAGACAGACCTTGTTCAAATCACGAAAATCTATACATACGTGAATCGTTCCCTTCTTTTTGTTGACCGTAACGATATTTGACACCCATTGAGTCAACTGAATGGGGTAGATGAAACCAGATTTGAGAATTTTTTCTACTTCATCCTTAATAGATGTTTCTTTCTGAGGATTCATCGAGTGAAGCTTTTGTCAGACTAGCTTGGCGCCTCGTAAGACCATGAAAAAACGTCGCGAAATTCCTTAAACAAGTCTGTATAGATCAAAATCTCCTCAAGGGAGCAGTCCTCTTCGACGAATACATTATCCACGACACCAAGGGTTCTGTAGATGCCAATAAGTATCGTTTCAGTGATGGTTTTCATATTACCCTTGGCATAACCTGCGTGCGTAGCCAGTGGATTAATATGACAAGACCTATCTCCAGTCATAGTCAACACGAATTCGCCTGCCTCTATTCTTCCTAACTCTGGGAGGAAATAAGATCTGTGATGGAGATCATCCCAGGGTCTTTCTGAACCAGTCAATGCCTCTAAAATCTCCTAATCATATGGCAATACCAAGTCTAAAGAATCAGTAGTTGCAAGGGAACCTTGAGCCCAAACAGGCTCGAGAAATGGATCTAACTTCTGTGCGGGAGTCGGATTGGAGTCGGTCGAAGCTTGTTGGACAATAGAGTATGAAACTTATGTCATGGAAAAGGGCATGGCCATGGCAGAATGCCCCGTCCCTTCCATCGAAGCCGATGGGGAAGGAAGAGTCTACGGATCGTTAAAGTAATTCGTACGGAACGATGACACTTGAAATATTTAAGCCCTAGGTTGGTCGGTGATAGCCGATATAATCTTGACATCGCTAGAAGGAGGTGGGTAATCGAAAGTACCCATCAAAGGTGGGCACAAACCAACCCACACATTGACGATGTCGAGATGAGGTTTATCAATCATCCAGACCGTGGATGCCCCTGATGAAGGGTTAGGCCGAGAGAAGGACAACTAATCAACAGTTACGATTTGACCCTCGTGTGGAAACAACAAGACTCGAAAAACTGTGGCAGCCACTGCATGCACTGCATATGTCCAAATCCTTCCTAACAACGGGTTGTAGTCGAGAGGTGCATCGACCACTTCAACTTTGACACACACGGTCTTCCCTCCTAACTCCATGGGGAAAGAAGGAATGATTCCATGTGGTCTGAAAGAGAAATCATCGAAAACACTAAGCAGAGTAGGTGATGGAGACAAAACGGGTTGGCCAATGGCCTTCCAACACACCAACAACATCACGCATGTTGAGGTGCCCTCATCAACCACCGTGTGGAAAATATTCCGAGTAAAATATTTCGTGGGGTGAGCCACTACTATCTGAAATGCAACGTGGTAAGGGGGACGAGGTTTCAAGTCGGTCGTATCAAGCATGATCTTTTCTGGATTACAAGTCTCAGCAGATCCTAAGGAAGCTAATAGAGCCTTTCTCTGCGAAGGGCAGCTCTGGAGGACCTCCAAAGAGGACATCGCGTAAGGGGTTTGTGAAAACTCCTCCACCACATAGTAGTTCTGGTCGGCCCTCGACTTTGGATTATGCGAAGCTTTATTGAACACCCCTTTCGGGATACGTGTCATTGTTTCTCCCATCATCTTCTCAATCTAGAGAGGAACAGACGGGTTTATGGCTTCCTTACCCTTTTCAACAATTTCTGAATTTTCGTCGTCATGTGCCCTAGTTACTATGAAAGCATCACCTTTCAACATATAAACGTTCACGGTCTAGGGATTACTAGAAGACGAAGGGGGTCCCTGACTGCCCCCATCCGCACTCATAGAGGCTTGAGTCAAATGTTTCCCATGAGGAAATGGGTTTGTTAACACAGTAGGTTGTTGTTGCACCAATAACTTTTGGGCCTCTGCAAGCCGAGGGCATAGGTGAGTCGGATGGTCTTCCATGCAAAGGTTACATGAATCATTAGACTTTCATTTCTCTATGTTTCCCCCACCAGCATTGTTGGTGGGTTTCTTATCCCCCTTACCCTTCTTGTTTCATTGTTTTTTATTTCTGTCAGGATGTTGGTTGGCCTTCAGGTTTGTCGACTACACACTATGTACATCTAACGTTTGGGTAGGCATAGCCGCTAAACTAGAGGTTTGGTTGGTCATTGTCTGTTGTATAGACAACTGTTGCAATTGATTCGATAGCTTATCAGTGGGATTTTCTTCTGTTGAACCAACTATACCATCGACATGTGGTCCAAACTTGTGTCTAGCCTTATCAAGGTTAAACTGTGGCACATCTGGTAAAACCTCATAGAGTAAACCAAACTGAGAGTATATCAGTTCAAGTTGTTGAGCTCTCATTATCGCATGTTCCTCTGAAAACACTCTCGACGTTGCAATGTCCTTGGATAACTAGGGTACCAAAGACTTAAGGAACCACTCCAGCAGGAAAGCCAGTGAGACCGGTACTTTTATCAAACTCTTCCAACGTTGCCATTCTCAGATGTGATCCAAGATATGTTCGGCCTTTGTTTTCTCAAAGTTGGCTAGCAATTTAGTGTCGACGTCGTATCTCACAGGTAGTTGGAAATGGTTCAGAAAAACCATCTTCAAATCACTAAAGTAAGAGTATCTTGAGCGGTCGAGCTTGATGTACCATTTCACGGCACTCCCAATGAGAGTGCATTAAAAAAGACGCAATTGTATGGAGTCATCTCACAGAGAGTTCGACAAGCACCATAGATGAAAGGTGGTCACTTGATCGCATGTATATTCGTTAGGATTACCTTTGAACTTCATAATGTCCAAGGGCAACTTTGTCGACATGGGAGGCCAACGCTAATCGTGAGAAATTGAGTCGTTTAACAACCTTGAAAATTATGGCAAATGTAACATCGCCAAAAACGGTAGTTTGGGTTGTTGACTATGTACAAGAAGAAAAGATCTTAGAGTTTGAGTGGCACTAGGCTGCCAGGAAAAGTTGGGTTGTTGGCCAGGGTTCTGATAAATACCATGGCCTTGGCTAGCGAACAAATATTTCATTTCTTGGGAACTCATCGACTGATTCCCGTAATTGGACGTTGAGGGTTGGGTGTGGATTGCTCCCTGCGTTGTGTTCCAAAGATTTTGGAAAGGGTTACACCCTGTCGATCTGACAGGCATAGGTACTAAGCTTTTCTTGGGGTTCCATTGAACATGAAAGGGGTTTCCCCCAATCGACATCCCTGACAAGGGAACTGATCCCTTCCACGGATTCCAGAGTCCTTATGAGGAGAAGACTCCTATGTTTGCCCCATGTGTAGGAATAGTAACCTGCACAGGATTATGTTGTCCAAAACCAGGGTTTCCCCCAGTCGAGATGACAGCTGATGAGAAAGCATTATTTCCAAACACATCGAACAAAGAGAACAACATTGAACCCACTGGCGTGGTGTAGGAAAAAGGTCCTATACTAACTGCTCCGAACAAGCTGTAGTTCATGTTTGGCCTGACGAGTTGCTGAGGAGCACCGTTGAGCGAGGGGGAAGAAGGAGGTTTATGACCCCCACCATAAGGGATAGTGTTATAGGGGACTGAGGTGCCCCCCATGGACCCTTGCAAAGGAGTGTTTGAGCTCCCTGCCCCCAGACCCATGGTCTGTAGGGTGGAGTAGGTGAGGATAGAGTTCGTATCAAATTCAGGCATCCTATATGAAAACAGAGGACCCGTTGCACTCTATGTGGATGGTGCAGTGATCATCACCATAGACAAAATTAGACCATTGCCCGAAGTAGAGGCATTTGAGACCATTGTGGTATGGACCGACGAAGGTGGGTTAGGAGGCGAGATGCCCCTGTTCTGGGAGTCGTTGAGGGAGTGTGAGGACTCCTAGATGAGGTAGCAACATTTTCTTCCATCCCTGCTTTCAAGACTATCTAACGCTCATGATGTGTTACCCTTGGAGGGGAAAGTTGTATCAAAAGTGGTGTGAACAAGTTAGTGATCAGAGGGTTAAACAGATCGAGAGCTTCCACTCCTAGGTCAGAAATAGTCGGTTCCTCCGGATTCGAGTGTTCTCATCTAAGAGTTGGCTCAGACACAGTTTCCTGCGGCCCAGTCGCCTCAAATGACCCTTGTTGGTCAAGTCTTCGAGGTAATAGTGGTGGTGGTGGCTCCAATGTAACCAGCGGTAGGCCCAAAATCCTTCGTGACAGTCGGAGCTCTTGATCTTCCACTTTGTGGAGTCTCCAGGTAGATGATTACAGTCAATTTTTTGTATCCCTCTCTTGTCTACCATCAAGAGTTGGATCTATGTCATTCTCCCAGAGAATCTAGCTTCACACTTCTTTTCTCGACAATGACGCCATTTATGTTATCACTCCAAGAGTCACTCCCAGACTACAAATGAGAGTAATCTTTGTCACATAGAAATAAAAATACTTGATTGGTTTTATGGATTAAGAAAAATAAAACAAGGGAAAGGAAAGTAAGTTGTTGTAAATCAATGTTGGACCATTCGGCTATGGAGTCAAGTAAACACCATGCTCATTAAATGAAATCAATCTGCATATTAGATAAAGGTTTATTGAATAGAGGAAGAAAAAGATAACACAAAGAAGAACATCCAAAAGGAAGAGATCCTCTTTGTATAAATGAATTCAAGGTACTTGAAATGTAAACAGTGACTAATAGGCAAGATACATCAGATCCTCATATGCACAAGAATCCATTAATCAAAGGAAACCATGATGCTCAAGATGTACAATTCATTCAAGTAAGAAGACAAATTGGAAAATAAAACAAGAGATACAATCCGATAACACATATATCATGAACCTTCAATAACAAAAATGTTTACAAAAACAGAAGCCCCTCGGGGTTACAATGATCACATGCAAAATGCCTCCTCTAGCTCTCTCATCTCTCTTGGCTCATGAATCCAACCTATCTCCAAGAGCTCTCTCCTTCCTTAAATAGAAAATATCATCCAAATATCCTTATGAGGTCAAATCCCATCTCCTCCATTGGATTCTAAGCCTTGGATATAGGTGGNAAAACAAGGGAAAGGAAAGTAAGTTGTTGTAAATCAATGTTGGACCATTCGGCTATGGAGTCAAGTAAACACCATGCTCATTAAATGAAATCAATCTGCATATTAGATAAAGGTTTATTGAATAGAGGAAGAAAAAGATAACACAAAGAAGAACATCCAAAAGGAAGAGATCCTCTTTGTATAAATGAATTCAAGGTACTTGAAATGTAAACAGTGACTAATAGGCAAGATACATCAGATCCTCATATGCACAAGAATCCATTAATCAAAGGAAACCATGATGCTCAAGATGTACAATTCATTCAAGTAAGAAGACAAATTGGAAAATAAAACAAGAGATACAATCCGATAACACATATATCATGAACCTTCAATAACAAAAATGTTTACAAAAACAGAAGCCCCTCGGGGTTACAATGATCACATGCAAAATGCCTCCTCTAGCTCTCTCATCTCTCTTGGCTCATGAATCCAACCTATCTCCAAGAGCTCTCTCCTTCCTTAAATAGAAAATATCATCCAAATATCCTTATGAGGTCAAATCCCATCTCCTCCATTGGATTCTAAGCCTTGGATATAGGTGGAAACAATCAAAGAGACAAAAATCCAACAAACTACTAATTTTCAGGATTTTTTTGGAAGTCATTAATAAATTGTTTCCACCTCACTTCATGAGGCCTTTGATTGAGCTAAAATTTAGGTTTCGGTGTCCCTTGACATCTAAATGATCATTGAGAAGCCATTTGAATCCTCCTTGACAGGTGGCAACCTCCCAAGAAAGCAAATATCCAAAGCGGACATCGCATAAGGGGTTTGTGAAAACTCCTCCACCACATAGTAGTTCTGGGTGGCCCTCAACTTTGGATTATGAGAAGATTTATTGAACACCCCTTTCAGGATGTGTGTCATTGTTTCTCCCATCATCTTCTCAATATGGAAAGGAACAGATGGGTTTATGGCTTCCTTACCCTTTTCAGTAGTTTCTGACTTTTCGTAGTCGTGTGCCCTAGTTACTATGGAAGCATCACCTTTCAACATATAAACATTCGTGGCCGAGGGATTACTAAAAGATGAAGGGGGTCCCTGACTGCCCCCATCCGTGCTCGTAGAGGCTTGATTCAAATATTTCCCATGAGGAAATGGGTTTGTTAACATAACAGGTTGTTGTTGCGCCAATAAATTTTGGGCCTCCGCAAGCCGAGGGAACAGGTGAGTCGGATGGTCTTCCATGCAAAGGTTACACGAATAATTAGACTTTCGTTTCTCTATGTTTCCCCCACCATCATTGTTGGTGGGTTTCTTATCCCCCTCACCCTTCTTGTTTCATTGTTTTTTCTTTCCATTAGGATGTTGGTTGGCCTTCGGGTTCGTCGACTGCACACTGTGTACGTCCGACGTTTGGGTAGGCGGAGCAGCCGAACTAGAGGTTTAATTGGTTGTTTTCTGTTGTATCGACAACTGTTGCAATTGATTCAACAACTGATTAGTGGGATTTTCTTGTGTTGAACCAACTATACCATTGCCATGTGGTCCAGACTTGTGTCTGGCCTTGTCAAGGATGGACCGTGGCACATCTGGTAAAACCTCATAGAGTAAACCAAGCTGAGAGTATATCAGTTCAAGTTGTTGAGCTCTCATTATTGCCTCTTCCTCAGAAAACACTCTTGACGTTGCAATGTCCTTGGATAACTGGGGTACCAAAGACTTAAGGAACCACTCCAGCAGGAAATCCGGTGGGACCGATACTTTTATCAAACTCTTTTGACATCGCCATTCTCATATGTGATCCAAGATATGTTCAACCTTTGTTTACTCAAAGTTGGCCAGCAATTCAATGTCGACGTCGTATCTCATAGGTAGTTGGAAATGGTTCAGAAAAACCATCTCCAAATCACTAAAGTAAGAGTATCTTGAGCGGTCGAGCTTGATGTACCATTTTGCGGCACTCCCAATGAGAGTGCGTTAAAAAAGATGCAATTATATGGAGTCATCTCACAGAGAGTTTGACGAGCACCATAGGTGAAAGGTCGTCACTTGATCACCTATATATTTGTTAGGACTACCTTCAAACTTCAGAATGTCCAAGGGAAACTTTGTCGGCATGGGAGGCCAACGCGGATCGTGAGAAATTGGGTCGTTTAACAACCTTGACGAGTCTGGAAAATGTAACGTCGCCAGAAACGATAGTTTGGGTTGTTGACTATGTACAGGAAGAAAATATCTTGGAGTTTGAGTGGCACTAGGCTGCTAGGAAAAGTTGGGTTGATGGCCAGGCTTATGTTAAATACCATGGCCTTGGCCAGCGAATGGATATTTCGTTTGTTGGGAACTCATCGACTGATTCCCGTAATTGGATGTTGAGGGTTAGGTGGGGATTTGTCCCTGTGTTGTGTTCCAAAGATTCTGGAAAGGGTTACCCCCTACCAATCCGATGGGCATAGGTACTAAGATTTTTATGGGGTTCCATTGAAAATGGAAGGGGTTTCCCCCGATCGGCATCCCTGACGAGGGAACTGATCCCTGCCACGGATTCCAGAGTCCTTGTGAGGAGAAGACTCCTATGTTTTCCCCATGTGTAGGAATAGTACCCTGCATAGGATTCTGTTGTCCAAAACTAGGGTTTCCCCTGGTCAAGACGACAGATGATGAGAAAGCGTTATTTCCAAATGTGTCAAACAAAGAGAACGACATTGAACCCACCAGTGTGGTGTAGGAAGAAGGTCCTATACTAACTGCTCCAAACAAGTTGTAGTTCATGTTCAGCCCGATGAGTTGATGAGGAGCACTGTCGAGCGAGGGTGAAGAAGGAGGTATATGACCCCCACCATAAGGGATAGCATTATAGGGGGCTGAGGTGCCCCCCATGGACCCTTGCAAAGGAGTGTTTGAGCTCCCTGCCCCTAGACCCATGGTCTGTAGGGTGGAGTAGGTGAGGATAGAGTTCGTATCAAATTTGGGCATCCTGTATGAAAACAGAGGACCCATCGCACTCTTTGTGGATGGTGCAGTGATCTTCACCATATACGGAATCAAACTGCTGCCCGAAGTAGAGGAATTCGAGAACATTGTGGTCTGGACCGACAAAGGTGGGTTAGGAGGTGAGATGCCCCCTGTGGTGGCAGTCATTGAGGGAGTGTGAGGACTCTCTGATGAGGTAACAACATTTGCTTCCATCGCTTCTTTCAAGACTATCTAATGCTCGTGATGTGTTACCCTTAGAGGGGCAAGCTGTATCAAAAGTGGCGCCAACAAGTCAGTGATAAGAGGGTTAAACGGATCGAGAGCTTATACTCACAGGTAAGAAATAGTCGGTTCCTCCGAATTCAAGTTTTCTCATCTCGGAGCTGGCTCAGGCACAGTTTCCTGCAGCCCGGTCGCCTCAAATGACCCTTGTTCGTCAAGTCTTCACGGTAACAGTGGTGATGGTGGCTCCAATGTAACCAGCAGTAGGCCCAGAATCCTTTGTGACCAGTGGAGCTCTTGATATTCCACTTTGTGAGAGATCAAAAACACAGTAAGTCTTTTACTAACGTTGAAAACTAAGCACACACTAGAAACGTTCCTACAAGATAAAGCAAGCAAAACACTATCTAGTTGGAAAAACAGTTACACCAACCAACACTAGAGAAACTTACTGGCGCAAGTGCAACTCGAAAATGAAAGAACCCTCAGGTATACTTTGTAAAGCGTAGCCTAACGTCTGCTCTAGGTACTGCGGTGTACCCCCGCAATCACCTGTGTAAGTCCCTAAAATAAAGGCAACTAGGTTTCCAACTCACAAACAGTCACCACGCTGGTACAGTCGATAGTCGGGTGGACCGCAATGAGCGGGGTAAAAAATCCTGAAACCTACCAAGGGTATCAAAAGCAAGTGGTGTGGAAGACAAATGAGGATCCTGAATGGATTCGGGGTCCATGAAGCTTTGTAGGCAAATGCAACCAACAATATCCCACGACAAGTCCTCAATATGTGTTCCCCACTACGCTTGGTCCGGCATTGGAGGGGTTATCTCCGCTACCTTTCCGCAGGCGACCTCGTGTTTAGCCCATGTTTGAGAGGGGGGTCCCGGATAACTTTCACGTTTACTGGACTTTTTACACTCCCTAGTACTGACTCCAATGTTTTTTTGTAATCCTTGAAGAGTTTCTTCTCCAACCTAATTCAAGGCTCTAGCCTAGACTAATTCATTGACCCTACAAACATAAAGTCTAGTTGATTTTAAATTAGCGTTAATTTTAAATGGCTTGTTTTAATTCAAGGAAATGACAATGAAACTAGTGGTGTGTTTTGAGAGACGAAGAAGGAGAAACAAACGAAACTGAAATCAAAATTACTTCTATTTGACAAATAAAGATTTGCAACTAACTCGTTAACCAACTTTTCATAACTACTTTTTCTAAGATCTTTTAAAGGAAAACCTAAAAAGAAATTTCATTCAACTACGAGCTACTTAACGTTCTAAGCAATCAGTAAAGAACTTAAGAAAATAACTATTTTTCCTAACAAGCAAAATAATCAACCCAACTACTTAACCAAACTAAGGAATGAAAACTTTTCTATTCTTTTTTTTTTATGCTTTAAACAAGAAACTTGAAATAAATTGTTTTTATTTTTCTTTAAAGCAAGCGAAAGGGGAAAAAGTGAAAAACAAGACAAGACTGAGAACTAACCTCTGGCCCACTACAGATCGCAGGGAGTCACTAAAGACACCTAATAGGATGATAAAAAAGACTCGAATACTTGCCTAAAACCCTTTCAAACTAAACACAAGAAATCTTTAAAAATATAACCAAACTGACATTAAACCCAAGCTTCGATTGTAAAAACAAAGACACGGTACTTAATGAAGAAACCCTGAGAAGTCAGACTTCAATCAAGGAAGAGGTTGACTGCCTCCTCTTAAAGATAAATTTCTTGGCATAGCCACGCAATTGATACTTCAGCAACCTGCGTATGTACACATGTTGTCTAAAAGAAGGGCACGTATGTACGTGTGCAGACCCACTACAGGTCGCATACACCTCTGTAACTTCTCAAAAAAATAAAACAAACAAGTAGATTGACAGGGCAAGGAGAACTGGTATGGCACCAATAGGTGACTAGAATCCCTTAAAGACTCAGCAGACCCAGAAAGAAACTCAAAAGGTAACAACCAATCAAACACCCATAAAATCCCCTAAAACCCTAGATGCCTCCCCAGTATGGTTGTCAGTTCTTCTATAGCAGGAAAAAACCCCTATGGACTGCACCAGGGTTCAACATGTAAGTAGATCTAACCGTTTAAAAGTCTCCTACCTTTCTAACTACCCCAAACATATCCCACATGTTATCACTCCAAGAGTCACTCCCGGACTGCAAATGAGAGTAAGCTTGGTAACATAGAAATAAAAATACTTGATTGGTTTTGTGGATTAAGAAAAAGAAAACAAGGAAGGGAAATGACAATAAGTTGTTGTAAATCAATGATGGACCATTGGGCTATGGAGTCAAGCAAACACCATGCTCATTAAATGCAATCAATATGCATATCAGATAAAGGTTTATTGAATAGAGGAAGAAAAAGATAACACAAAGAAGAACATCCATAAGGAAAAGATCCTCTCTGGATAAATTAATTCAAGGTACTTGAAATGTAAACAGTGACTAATAGGCAAGATACATCAGATCCTCAGATGCTCAAGAATCCATTAATCAAAGGAAACCATGATCCTCAAGGTGTACAATTCATTCAAGTAAGAAGACAAATTGGAAAAGAAAACAAGAGATACAATCTAATAACACAGATATCGTGAACCTTCAATAACATAAATGTTTACAAAAACAGAAGCCCCTGAGGGTTACAATGATCACATGCAAAATGCCTCTTCTAGCTCTATCATCTCTCTTGGCTCATGAATCCAACCTCTCTCCAAGAGATCTCTCTTTAATTAAATAGAAAATAGCATCCAAATATCCTTAGGAGGTCTAATCCCATCTCCTCCATTGGATTCTAAGCCTTGGATATAGGTGGCAACAATCAAAGAGACAAAAATCCAACAAACTGCTAATTTTCATAAATTTGTTGACTGCATGAGGCCTTTGATGGAGATAAAAATTAGGTACAGGTGTCCCTTGAAATCTAACTGATCCTTGAGAATCTATTCGAATCCTCGTTGACAAGTGGAAACCTCCCAACAAGGCGAATATCCAAACCATGACCGCTACCGAAAATTCTATAGCGCCACTGTAAAACAGTTCTGCACATTCGGTAGCGCCACTTCTATGTCTAATATCTCTCAAACCATAACACATTTTGGAAAACTGAGAGATATTTTTGTTATTTGGTATGTTATGAACAAAAAATTCCTCCAGTTTTAAAAACTACCTTCTCACTTGTTCATAGTCCAAGTTTTAAGTTAGTCACTCAAAACTTGCAGAAGCGTTGCGCCATGGGTCGCACTGTGCAGAATGGTCTCACACTATGTCTAATATCTCTCAAACCATAACACATTTTTCAAAATTGAGAGAGGTTTTTGTTATTTGGTATGTGATGAACAACAACCTCCTCTAGTTTTCAAAAATACCTTCTCATTTGTTCATAATCCAAGTTTTAATTTAGTCACTCAAAACTGGCAGAAGCGTCCTTCATGAATTTAGCTATGTGGATTTGGTAGCGCCAATGTGACACAGTCATGCGAAATTGGTAGTGCCCATCATGAATTCAACAAATTGTGAAGGAGATCAAGCCTTTATTTTTCTCATATTCCAATCTTGTAAGCTAGCACCAATATTGGCCACTGAGCGCTTATGAATGGCCAAGGAACTCTTGGCGCTACGAAATCCAAAAGCGCTACAAAATCACCAATTTCTGAACACTACAAATCGCAAGAGAAAGAGAACTGCGAAATCACCTAATTCACCGACACTGCGAAATGACCAAATTTTCTACTACAAATTTCTATGCTAACATTTGGCTCCATGGGGGATGGCACGCTCCCTACGAGTTGTCCAGAAATTTCAGACCAGATGCCTTATTCATTTCATTCTTTCAGCCTGTACTTTGTCTATGATGTGCTACAATAAATCCAGAGTTGTAAACTGCTTATTATTTGAAAACTTAAAACATCTGCACACACTGAAAACAAAATTACTGCAAACAAAATGCTCGAGAGTCAAGCTTTATTCATCCTACTCCTATTCTAACTGACTCAGCAACTTGCTCAGGTAAAAACAAACTTCCACCATAACCATTCAAATTGTTTGGTAACCGGATTCTTCTCTTCACTGCAAATGATCCATAAAAAACAAGGAAAGTGTGACAGTTGACTAAATTCATTCTTATGATCGCTAATATTAACTTCAAATGTTGATAAAAAGATCAAGTTTGCATGCTCCAAATCATTTGAAAAGTGTAACTCTATACTCATCGACAGGGTCATGAAACTGAAGGCAATGCATGATTAATTTATGAAAGGTTACCTTCATTTTTTCAAAGTTGTTGACATTTTGTTTGATGTCTTCTACAGACACACTTGATTGAATGACAGACACATGCATCTGTGGGTCGAATAGTTGCTTCGTAACTTCATAACCACCTGTTGGTTGATTGTTGATCATCTCTGCATATAATGTGGGGATAGTTTGTTGCTCATACACATTTTTTTTATTAGGACAGGTTTGTTCATTTGTTGGTGATGGATAAGAGATCAGCTTTGACCCTTGACATTTAGAATGTCTTGTTTCAAGATGCTCTCTAACAATAAAGTATTCATCACCAAAGTGTTTGTCAATAACAAGCTGCTCTTGGTCAATGTTTGAGACAGTGACTTCCTCATAAGCAAGGTTTTCAAAGATACCTTCTTCGAGTACAAAATCATCCACTGTATTTTCTTCATAGGGACAACAAATAAAATCGGCCTCATGTTCAGAGTTGATATGATACTAACTTTGAATCTTGCCACAAGCTCGAAGGTTCTCCTCCACTTGCTCAGTAACCATGAATAACTGTGATAAAGATATAGTTTTTCTTTCCCTAAGATACAAAACAAGGTCAGAGTGTTGAGACACTATGTAGTACACCATGGAAGCAGTCTCAGAAGGTTTACTTTCCAGGGGCATGTTGCAATACAAGTTGTAAAACCTTTGATTAAAAGGAGACATAACTTCATTTTTTCCCCTTCTCAAAGTAGTGAACTCATGTAGGTAATGATCAAAGTAGTGAACTCACCCCAACACTTTAAAAATGTATTGAATAATTCAATCTAGGAACCAATGGAGTCAGCTCCCAAACCCTTAAACCATACATCAGCATCTCCTAACAAGGATTTGGAGAACAACCTCATTGTAACATCCTCATGAACTATCTCAAAATAATCAATAAAGTTCTCAAAGGCCTCCACATGCCTCTCAGTTGTAACATGATCCTCTCCAGAAAATCGAGGAAAGTGCTCAAAGAAATCAAGAGGATAAGGATGAAGATTATATGGCACCCTTAAATATTTAAACATCTTGTCTCTGATTCTAGTTCAAAAAATAGTGGGTTGAATATGAGGTTTAACACATTGATGGAAAGGTTCAAAAGTAACAATAGAATGTGATGAGATTTGAGAAGTCTTTGGATCAGTTTCAACCTCCTCAAGGATGCAAGGGTGATTGAATTCAGGAGGGATTTCAATATGAAGTTCATCCTTATGAATAGGCTGAGTTGAGGATATAAGATCAGCATCTACAACACAAGCAGAATGCATGTCTTCTTCTTCCAAGGATGGATATATAAAGGAAGGTTGGTTATCAACCGAATAAACAAAGCACAATATGATCCTCTTTATATGTGAAGGGAAACGTAAAAATGAGCTGATAAAGAACAACAAAAGCTCATGAAGAAAGTTCATAAGCTGATACCTAGTTATCCCCTTCATCTCTCTATCAATAGGATCCTTCCTAGTGGATTCTCTGATTGTGGAGTCGTCAAGTAGATGATTACAGTCAATTTTTTGTATTCCTCTCTTGTCTACCATCAAGAGTTGGATCTATGTCGTTCTCCCAGGGAATCTAGCTTCACACTTCTTTCCTCGGCAATGATGTCATTTATGTTATCACTCCAAGAGTCACTCCCAGACTGCAAATGAGAGTAATATTGGTCACATAGAAATAAAAATACTTGATTGGTTTTGTGGATTAAGAAAAAGAAAACAGGGGAAAGGAAAGTAAGTTGTTGTAAATCAATGTTGGACCATTGGGCTATGGAGTCAAGTAAACACCCTGCTCATTAAATGCAATCAATCTGCATATCAAATAAATGTTTATTGAATAGAGAAAGAAAAAGATAACACAAATAAGAACATCCAAAAGGAAGAGATCCTCTCTGTATAAATGAATTCAAGGTACTTGAAATGTAAACAGTGACTAATAGGAAAGATACATCAGTTCCTCAGATGCTCAAGAATCCATTAATCAAAGGCAACTATGATCCTCAAGATGTACAATTCATTCAAGTAAGAAGACAAATTGGAAAAGAAAACAAGAGATACAATCCGATAACACAGATATCATGAACCTTCAATAACAGAAATGTTTACAAAAATAGAAGCCCCTCAGGGTTACAATGATCAAAGGCAAAATGCCTCCTCTAGCTCTCTCATCTCTCTTGGCTCATGAATCCAACCTATCTCCAAGAGCTATCTCCTTCCTTAAATAGAAAATATCATCCAAATATCATTATGAGGTCAAATCCCATCTCCTCCATTGGATTCTAAGCCTTGGATATCGGTGGCAACAATCAAAGAGACAAAAATCCAACAAACTGCTAATTTTCAGGAATTTGTTGGAAGTCATTAATAAATTGTTTCCACCTCACTTCATGAGGCCTTTGATTGAGCTAAAACTTAGGTGCAGGTCTCCCTTGACATCTAAATGATCCTTGAGAAGCCATTTGAATCCTCCTTGACAGGTGGCAACCTCCCAAGAAGGAGAATATCCAAACCGTGACCGCTACAGGAAATTTTGTAGCGTCGTAAAACGGTTATGCACATTCGGTAGCGCCACTTATATGTCTAATATCTCTCAAACCATAACATATTTTGCAAAACTGAGAGAGGTTTTTGTTATCTCGTATGTTATGAACAAAACCCTCCTCCAGTTTTAAAAAATACCTTCTCATTTTTTCATATTCCAAGTTTTAAGTTAGTCACTCAAAACTTGCAGAAACGTCGCGCCATGGGTTGCACTATGCATAAGGGTTGCACGCTGTGTCTAATATCTCTCAAACCATAACACATTTTTTAAAACTGAGAGAGGTTTTTGTTATTTGGTATGTGATGAACAACAACCTCCTCTAGTTTTCAAAACTAACTTCTCATTTGTTCATAATCCAAGTTTTAAGTTAGTCACTCAAAACTGGTATAAGTGTCCTTCATGATTTTAGCTATGTGGATTTGGTAGCGCCACTGTGACACAGTGATGCGAAATTGGTAGTGCACATCATGAATTCAACAAATTGTGATGGAGATCAATCCTTTATTTTTATCATATTCCAATCTTGTAATCTATCACCAATCTTGGCCACTGGGCACTTATGAATGGCCAAGGAAATCTTGGCGCTACGAAATCCAAAAGCGCTACAAAATCACCAATTTATGAACACTACAAATCGCAAGAGAAAGAGCGTTGCAAAATCACCTAATTCATCGGCACTACGAAATGACCAAATTTGCTACTGCAAATTTCTGTGCTAACACCACATTCATACATGAAAGACAAAGTGAAAAGATCAGGTAACTTTACCTTTTACTCCGTGTCTGGTGTCGATCCTCTCGCGTTCAATAACTCTGTTGACTGCAAGCCTCCTCCCAAGGCTATCCTTCATTCACAAACAGATAAACAGGAAACTACAAACATCCATTTCATATATAAATCATGGGTTAGATGTTATAATAAAGCATAAATCAAATGAATACATTTGACACATCATATTTCGGGACAAGAAAAGTATTTCTTTTATTAATATCACAATGTTTACTTACAACAAAGGTCGGCGACTGCTCCACGAACCTGGTCCGAGCTCCTCTTCACCAAGCTCCAACTGCGCTTCCATGTATCTTTCTCTAGGGAAATGGAAAAGGATTATGATGGAGGAAAAAGGGCAAAATGGGAAATTTTGATGCAAATCTCACAAGGTGGCTGCAATTATTTGGGGCAAGGAGGGGATGTGAAACGGGAAAAGTTCCATTGTTCTTATGCTTGGCCTAGGAACGAGACCCCAACACCTCCTTTTATATGACAACAAGATGGTTATTTGGTTGGGTGACGGGCTATAGGAGGTGGATCAGTTGGGAAACTACCCAATAGCCCGTAATCTCAACGAATTCCTTGCAACTTTTGCAAGTATACGCGGGTTGTAATGGTGCAGCTAACATACGTACGCGGATTGTAATGGTGAAGCTAGCGTATGTATGCAGGTTGTAGTGGTGCAGCAGGCATGTGTACGCGGGCAGTAGTGGTGCAGGGCGCGTACATCTTCAAAAATAGTGTTTTTAAGAAGAGTTGTTCAGTGATGGCTTGACAAAGATTGCATGTAGGAGGCCCAAAAGCCAGGTATGCATGTATGGAGAAATTTAGGGTTATAACACGTGGTAAGTGTCATTTTAATAAATGAATCATTTGAACATGTTGTAAAGAGTCATTTCTTGATTATGAAAACGCTTGCTTGGAAATTATACCTTTTTCCTCATTTCACCTTGGTGGTTGACATGTTTTCCTAGTAAGTAGTTCACCTTCAGGAAAA
>SNQJ01S0039929.1:39269-49365 GCA_010110895.2 Picea sitchensis
GAGGCTAGTTTCTACGAGGAGGATGGGATAGGGCATATTTCCTTTAATTTTGAGATTATAGGTTATAAAATTCTTTTGTATTTTCTCTATCTTTCTCCAGGATTCACGAGAGATACTACAGCCCCATACTTCACATCCATAAATAATAATAAAGCATTACATGTATTAATAAGAAAATAATAACAAAATAAAGACATTCCTAAAATAATACATTAAGAATGCAAAACTATAAAAATAAAGTAAGAAAACATTAATAATGTAAAAACACATTAATATATTAATTAATTAATACCTTTCTGCAATGCATAAAAAAAATCAATATATTAATGTATAATATAATGTATTAATGTAATGCATAAAATTAATTTAGCAAATAAAAGAGTAAATAACAAAGTATATTAATAAAGTAAATAATAATAATAATAAAGTATTAAGAAAGTAATAAAAAATATTTAATGTGGTTGTATGTAAATAAATGGTGTATTAATATATTAATGTATTACTTTAATGCAATATATAAATTTAAAAAATGTAATGTATGAATTAATTAATACATTAATGCATTCTTAACTAATACATTGTTAATGTTCATCAATGTTATATGTTCATCACATTGTGACATTAATAAGTTTGGTAGATTGCAATGTTACTATGTTCGACACAAATTATAAATTTAATATATTCATCACATTGCAACGTCATATGTTCATCACATTGTGACGTTAATATGTTTGGTAGATTGAAAAGTTAATTTGTTCGACACATTGCGATGTTTGGAAATGTTTGTCACATTGCGACGTCCATATATGTTCATCACAATGTGAAATTATGATGTTTGATAGATTTCAAGTTTACTATGTTCCACACATTACGATGTTTGGAAGTGTTTGTCACATTGCGACGTCGGGATATGTGCATCACATTGCAACGTGAGGAAATGTTTTCCATATTATGACGACAGAGTGATGTGGGACACATTGCAACATGTGTTTATGTTTGTCACATTGCGACATGTATTTATGTTTGTCACATTGTAACGCTATTATCCACATTGCGACGACATGCCTATTTTCACCAGATTGCGACGTCACTATGTTTTGTAGATTGCAATGTTACTATGTTCATAACATTATGACCTTACTATGTTCGCCATATTTCAACACTATATTTTCACCACATTGCAATGTTATGTGTTCGTCACAGTGTGAATTTACTATGTTTGGTAGATTTCAACGTTACTATGTTCAACACATTGCGCAATTTGGAGTTTTTTGTCACATTACGACTTTGCAATAAGTGCATCACAATGAAACATCAAGAAATGTTCGTCACACAGCGACGATAATATGATGTGCGACACAATGCGACGACATGCCTATCCACATTGTGACGTTAATATGCTTGGTAGATTTCAATTTTTTGTCACATTACGACTTTGCAATAAGTGCGTCATAATGAAACATCAAAAAATATACATCACATTGCGACGATAAGATGATGTGCGACACAATGCAATGACATGCCTATCCACATTGTGACGTTAATATGCTTGGTAGATTGAAAAGTTAATTTGTTCGACACATTGCCATGTTTGGAAATGTTTGTCACATTGAGACGTCCATATATGATCATCACAATGTGACATTATGATGTTTGGTAGATTTCAATTTTATTATGTTCCACACATTATGATGTTTAGAAGTGTTTGTCACATTGCGACTTCAGGATCTGTGCGTCACATTGCAACTTGAGGAAATTTTTTCCATATTGTGACGACAGGGTGATGTTTTCATCATATTGCAATGATAGGGTGATGTGGGACTCATTGCAACCTATGTTTATGTTCATAATATTGTGACATTACTATCAACACTGTGACGACATGTCTGTATTCGTCACATTGCAACATTACGATGTTTGGTAGATTGCAATGTTACTATGTTCGACACAATGAAAATTTAATATATTCATCACATTGCAACGTGATATGTTCATCACATTGTGACATTAATAAGTTTGGTAGATTGCAATGTTACTATGTTCGACACAAATTGCAAATTTAATATATTCATCACATTGCAACGTCATATGTTCATCACATTGTGACGTTAATATGTTTAGTAGATTGAAAAGTTAATTTGTTCGACACATTGCGATGTTTGGAAATATTTGTCACATTGCAACGTCCATATATATGTTTGTCACAATGCAAAATTATGATGTTTGATAGATTTCACGTTTACTATGTTCCACACATTACGATGTTTGGAAGTGATTGTCACATTGCTACATCAGGATATGTGCGTCGCATGGCAACGTGAGGAAATGATTTCCATATTGTGATGACAGGGTGATGTGGGACACATTGCGACATGTGTTTATGTTCGTCACATTGTGATATGTATTTATGTTTGTCACATTGTGATGCTACTATCCACATTGCGATGACATGCCTATTTTCGTCAGATTGTGACGTCACTATGTTTTGTAGATTGCAATGTTACTATGTTCATAACATTATGACCTTACTATGTTCTCTATATTTCAACACTATATTTTCATCACATTGCAATGTTATGTGTTCGTCACAGTGTGACTTTACTATGTTTGGTAGATTTCAATGTTACTATGTTCAACACATTGCGCAATTTGGAATTTTTTGTCACATTACGACTTTGAAATAAGTGCGTCATAATGAAACATCAACAAATGTTCATCACATTGCGACGATAAGATGATGTGCGACACAATGCGACGACATGCCTATCCACATTGTGACGTTAATATAATTGGTAGATTTCAATTTTTTGTCACATTATGACTTTGTAATAAGTGCGTCATAGCAAAACATCAACAAATGTTCATCACATTGCGACGATAAGAAGATGTGCGACACAATGTGACGACATGCCTATCCACATTGTGACGTTAATATGCTTGGTAGATTGAAAAGTTAATTTGTTCGACACATTGCGATGTTTGGAAATATTTGTCACATTGTGACGTCCATATATGTTTGTCAGAATGTGACATTATGATGTTTGGTAGATTTCAATTTTACTATGTTCCACACATTACGATGTTTAGAAGTGTTTGTCACATTGTGACTCCAGAATCTGTGCATCACATTGCAACTTGAGGAAATGTTTTCCATATTGTGATGACAGGGTGATGTGGGACACATTGTGATATGTATTTATGTTCGTCACATTGTGACATGTATTTATGTGTGTCACATTGTGACACTACTATCCACATTGCGACAACATGCCTATTTTCGTCAGATTGCGACATGACTATGTTTTGTAGATTGAAATCTTACTATGTTCACAACATTGTGACCTTACTATGTTCGCCATATTGCAACACTGTATTTTCATCACATTGCAATGTTATGTGTTCGTCACAGTGCGAATTTACTATGTTTGGTAGATTTCAACGTTACTATGTTCAACTCATTGCGAAATTTGGAATTTGTTGTCACATTGCAACTTTGCAATAAGTCTGTCACAATGAAACATCAACAAATGTTCATCACATTGCGACGATAAGATGATGTGCAAGACAATGCGATGACATGCCTATCCACATCTATATTATTAATGTTCATCACATGAAAAGGTTGGTTTCTGTCCCACACATTATGAAAAGTAAGCTTTGGTAAAGCTTTGAAAAAAAATCTAACAATGTTTCCTTTGTGAAAAATATAGGAACTTTGAACTCATGCTTTGTGAAAAATATAGGAACCTTGAAGTGATGCAATATATTACATAGAATGAAACTTAGAATCATAGTTTTTTTAAGGACGTTGATAACATATGATCTTGAACTATAAAATCTTGATAATAGAGGATCTTGATAACATATTAATAATTAATATTGATATTAATTTTTTTATAAGAAATCTATCCTTTCCGAATAAGCATATATACTTTTGGGTGTTGCAATTTGCAATTGTTAAGAAAGAACAAAGGAATGAGTTAAAAACAATTATGATTTATAGTAGTAAAATATTTAACTTGAATAATTTTATGAGCCACTTTGATCAATGTAGTGGTATTATTTTCTTTTTATATTTTATATTGAAATAAAATTTTATCTAAATTTTATATTTTATGAGTCACTTGTATGTATTATTTTCTTTTTATATTTTATATTGAAATAAAATTTTATCTAATTTTTTTTTTTTATAATGGAATCTTTCAAAAAGATATTTATATCTTTCCACACTTATAAAATATCTCAAATTCAACAAAAATACAAAATGTGGTATTTCTTAATATATTGCTTAATATATTTTTATTAGACATTTGGTTTAAAACAAAATGTTAAGTCTTTCTTGATATAATAAATGAAATCAAATAAATAATATTGATATTGTGTTTTTCTTAATCAAATAATTGATATTGATATTATATATTTTCTTAATATAATAAATGTATTCAAAGTTTCTTATATTATTATTTTTTGTTTATATAATATGTTTTTTTTTATTGATACAATAAATGTAATCATAATGTCTTTTTCCTATATAATATATGATATTCTCTATTTCTTGATGTTATGTATTAACATTTTTTGTAATAAGTGATAAATATAATGTTTTTTCTTAATATAATAATGTGTTTTTTTATATAATAATAATAATCAAATATTAATGTCTATCTTAATCAAATAATAAATATAATGTATTTTTCTTGATATAAGAAAGTGATTTTCTCCATATAATATAATAGTAAACAACCATTAATAATTATAATTAATATTGATATTGTTTTTTTATATAATATAATAATATAATAATATTTTATTATTTAAATATAATAAATATAATCAAAATTTATTCTATATAAAAAAGTTTCATTTCATANAAATATTAATAATTAATATTATAATGTTTTTCTTAATATAATTTAATAATACATTAATCAAATAATCAATATAACCCTAATCCTAATAAACTCTAAAATATTAAAATAACCCTAATCCAATTTTTGTTATAAAGTTATCCTTTCTTCACTAAAATCAGAAACCTAAATTAAGTGGGAACTTATTGTACAATTGAGGTGTAGTTACAAAATCATGATTTCAAGGACGGTCGTCACCAACTTATTTGTTTCAATGCTGGCAACGCTGTAACCATCTATGTATTTGTAACCATAGTGGAAAACTCTGCAAATGTCCAAAGAAGGTTTCTTGTAAGAGATGAGAACATTGCTGTTGGCTCTCAGTAACTCTTGATTTATTTCTTTGATTACATGATCGACCATAGCATTGATATAATTGAGAGAATCTTCCTAAATCAATCCAGGATTGTCTTTCATATAGCATGATATAGACAAAGCTTCTTCTCCACACGCATTGTCCGCTGCATTCACCATGCCAATCTCACTATCATTTGTATTCCAATTCTAAATTAGAATCAGTAATCAATAAATGCAGAACTTATTTGATTTGATATAAAAGGTTACTTAAAATTGAAAATTCTACATGGAAACTAAATTATGAAAGGCATCAATTGAAAATTTTACATGAAAACTAAATTATGAAAAGACAGATTTCTTTGATCCGGCCTTGTCTTGAATTATGAGTAATTAGTAATCGATGATTAACGATTTGTTTTAATGGTGCCGCAAGGATGGGTGTGACATTCGCGAGTATTTTGCGTGGTCTCTGTTGGACAACTGGGACTGGGCGGCGGGTTACACTTCCAGATTTGGGCTCTACTTTGTTGACTACAAACACAACCTCACCAGATATCCCAAAGTTTCTGTCCAATGGTTCAAATGCTTTCTCACCAGATAGATGACCTATTTATTATTAAACGTTTCCTTTCCTTTACTGCCTTATTTACATCGACATTCATACGTTTACCTATTTATTTATTAAATTTGTTTCGGCAATAAATGCCACCTCACGGGCATATTTGAGTTGTAATGTTCAACAAAATCCTGGTGGTGTAGCCATGAACAATAAATTGTTTATTCTGTTTGCAGTGGATATCGTGAATCTCATTTCATTTCCATATGTATGCTTTTAGGGTAACTGATTGGACTGTCATTTAATGTTCATTGGACTGTCATTTAATGTCATGTCATTTCACACTTTGGATTGGATAACACAATCGTATATTTTTCAACGCTACAGCTCATCCGTGATCCCACCCAGCCGTATAAACGAAAGCAATAATATGATTTGTTTGATTTTCTTTTAATGGGATGGTGTCTTGCTTTTGTCATATCGTTTCCCTGTACACATCGTCACACTTGGGCTCTTGGAGAGCGGTAACCAAGACCAACACCAAACAAATTACTATTGCAGGTAAACGACGAAATAAGACATTGCATTTCACTGTATTTACTATTTTCCCATTTCTGAATGTACATGTACCATAGCCTTCAACCAGAAAAGCCTTTATGTAGCTTACAGTCTTACCTTACAGCATAGCATTGTTACTGTAGAAAAAATGGGGAGAATATGATGAATTAAATCAAAATTCCTGGGTGTCTTAAGCTTTTATAATAACTTTGTGTTGCCCTCTATCCAGAGTGTTTTGATTGGCCAAATGATTGTATTGAGTGATTGAGAATGAGTAAATATGATTGTATTGACTGATTGAACAACGTCATATGGCCAGGCATATATATTAACATATATTCGGATCCATCCATCTTCAGCCCGGACCTTATATTAAGGTTTTGAATTTCTGTCAACATATTTACTCAAGTAGTATTTGTGCATTCAACTAAACAAAATCAAAATTTTGAAATTTTAAGATATCTTTAAGATAAAGAAATAAAATTGGATGTGACACGAAGAAATAATGAACCTACTCATATATAGTGTCTTGTCCAAATAAGTTGATGTAGATTCTTGCTTCCAGTCTTGGCAGAT
Source organism: Picea sitchensis (assembly GCA_010110895.2). Taxonomy (NCBI): domain Eukaryota; kingdom Viridiplantae; phylum Streptophyta; class Pinopsida; order Pinales; family Pinaceae; genus Picea; species Picea sitchensis. The sequence continues at coordinate 46,164 of SNQJ01S0039929.1, forward strand.
TTGTGTGCCAACCATATTCGCACTCGCTTTGTGTGCCAACCATATTCGCACTTGCTTCCAGATTTGTGGCAGATTTGTGTGCCAACCATATTCGAACTTGCTTCCAGTCTTTGTTGATGCGCACTCGCTCCTTTGTTGATGCGCACTCGCAATCGTTTCATATTCTCCATGGAAATCGTGGCGAACACTTCAAACGCGCGCGGAGGGGAGGCTGGAGGTTGAAACGCTTCACTTCACATCTACGCGGTCATAAACATCCGCAGTGGTAAAAAAATGACTGAGCATAAAACTTTTTAATGGGAATTCAACGCCCACGGCCATACCTATCTGCCCAGTAACAATAATTTAGTAAATCGTGGTCAGCTTAACAGATCTGGTGGTGAGTAAAACAGATCTGGTGGTGAGTAAGTAATTTTTTAATCTTATTTAGTAAATGTGAAAAAGTAATCACATAAACGTACTTCTTGTCTTTATAAATGAGCGGAGGTTAATTTATCAAAATCTCATCCATTGATTAGAGAATAAGTCGAAGAATATGCCAACATCTTCAATTGCCAATCTTAAGATTGAAATTTATGATTAAAAGGTTGATTAATCCAACGATTCCAATAAAGAAACTCCTATCGACCTAATGAATTAGATATAAATTTTGAATTTTTTTTTTCTAAATTCAAATTGAATTTTTCATTATCATTTTTTTATATTAAAATTTATATATCTAATTTACAATGCAATGTACTGTAAAATGTCTCCCTAAACGCAATGAGCATGAATTTAAATTGAATTTAAAGTTTGGTTTGTTCTCTTTTACCGTTGTGTTGTATAGTTACTTTTTTTTTTTACTGTTGTATTGTATAGTTTACTTTTGGGCAAATTCTCCACATTTTACTTTTGTGCAGTCTCTCTGACATCAAATAGGAAGCAGTATTTGTTGAAATCGCAACTCTTCCGGTTGAAGAGTTCTTTTGCTAGCGTTGTCTTGCCCGCTCCGCCCAAGCCAACAATCCCCAAAACCCAAGCCTGCTGCTGTAATAGCACACTCTTTTCAAAATCTTCTACTTTTACTTGCAGACCAATTGGATAAGTAGCCACATACAAGGCCGTTTTTCTGCGGTTTTTAAGCACGCATCCTGGAACCCAATAGGAGTACAACAATGAGGGCCAGAGGGTGGGCACACCATTGTAATTGGTGCAAGCTGTATCCAACAGGACTACAACGTAAAGTAAAGATTCTATTTTCATTTTTATTTCATTGGTAGCTTTATTTTGTTATGTTTCCCTTTTCTTTTTATTTCATTGGTAGCTTTATTTTGTATGGTTAAAAAGGATTTCTTCCTTGCGGATCTCCACTACTCGTAGTTTAATATGCGTTTGAGCAAATTCTCGACAAATTCTCGACAAATTTTGATTATTTACTTTTGGCAAATTCTCGACATTTTCTTATTTTGATGATTGACAGCGCAAACGGATAGCATGGTTTAATTTTGCTTTTGGCAAATTCTCGAGATTTTCTTGACAGTGCAAAAACATTGTATAGTACTTTTTCTTTTCACAAATTCTGGACCTTTGCATATTTTAATTACACAGGTGGGATACTCCCCTTCGCTGTTTTATTGTAGGAATTATCTGTTATTGATCTTAAGACGTGCACAGAAAAAATGCCCTTTAAAAGGTGTACATAAAAATTGCCCTTATTCTGTTATTGATCTTATGCCTTTTATATAGATTTGAGAATATGTTGATGATTTAAGCCAGATATATTCAGTCTACTATGTAGCATTGAAAGATTAGGCAGGTGGATTATCTATCTATAATTTACTTGTCTATTATATCAGCGTAGAAAACAGGTTTTGAAAGGTCCCTGTTTCTAGTTTTATTTCTACTTGTCTTGATCTTCGGTCCTGAAAGAACATCCAACCCTTTTAAATAGGAAAAAAATAGTACTCAATCGATAAGCATCAGGAAATATTAGCAACAACATTCAATGCTACGTAGCAAGTTGAATAATCTAGTATTGTACAAAACCTTATCTTGTAATCTCTGGTGGCCAAACAGTATCTTGATAATCTCCATGCCGTACAAAACCTTATCTTCTTGTAGTCTGTCGTTGTTCAAACACTATCCTGATAATCTCCATGCTGTACAAAGCTTCGTCATTGTATTGCTTAATTATTCCACAGATTGAGCCTAAGCTTCCCTCAGCCTCCACATTTTGTTCCCGCAGATTTTGTGTTTTTGTTTTGCATTTGTATTTTGTTGGGTTGTTGTCATACATGGACAGTGAGAGTGGATCATCAGCAATCATGCGCGGTTTCTTAGAAGGCCGAATACCAGAGCAGAAGATGGTAGGAGGAATATCAGATGAAAATAGACTATTTCCCAAGGTTCTGCTCCCTGCACACCAATACTTTAATTCTGACGATCACACAGGAGGGATTGCAGATATAACGCAGACAATACGAAACGAGAGAGAATGGATAGAACAGCAGCTCCTGGAACACAGCGCTCTGCTCTTCAGAGGGTTCCCTATCAGATCGGCCGTCGATTTCAACTCATTTGTGGAGGCGTTTGGATGGGAAGAAGAGCCATATGTGGGTTTTGCTCCCAGAACTAAGGTGGAGGACAGAGTCTACACCGCCAACGAGGGTCCCCTGCACGAGCAGCTAGGCTTCCACCATGAAATGGCTATGGTAATCAATAGGTATCCTTGCTCGAAATGTCAGTATATTCGAGATTGAACTTGATTGTGTTTTGTTATTTTTCATACTTCATGTAATTGACATGTAATTGAAGTAGATATTTTTGCTCGAAATTTTGTGTATAAAGAGGAGAATGTGTGTAAGGACAGAATGATTGTATGTTTATGAAGAATATTGTAATTCTCCTTTGAATAATTAAAAAAAATAGATAATTATTGCTCATAATTTTTTTTGTAAAATTATAAAATTATTATACTTAATTTAATAAATATTATTTGTTTATACTCTCTTTTATGCTGTGTCTTGCTTCGAATCGACAAATCCATCCTATACTCTGGATTATGCTATGTTTTGCTTCCCTAACAGAATCGACAAATCCATCCTAGTAAACTGCAGATGGGTATTCGCGAATAGCTGAATTTGAGACCTGTGTTCTGCCGGTTCTTCATTTTGCTTTTAAGAAATTTTAAGATGTGATTCGATTCTTCAATATAATGGTGATG
>SNQJ01S0039929.1:54153-91659 GCA_010110895.2 Picea sitchensis
GGTTTAGTGCGAGGGATAAAGGAGGGTTTTCGGTTTTGAGAAGATACAACTTGTTGTTCTTCTTTATCTCTTTTAGTAGCTTCCACCCAAATCTGAGGCTGAGCCATGAGGACATGGGCCCGAATCTCATCCTTGAGGCCACTGATAAAACACTCTCAGAAAAAGGCATCAGACATGCCCTTTGTTCGAAAATCCATGCACTGAAAAGAAGATATAAAGTCTTCCACTGTTCCTGATTGTTCCAACTTTCTCAAACGACCCAAATGGTTGGTGTCAGCATCAAAGCATTCATAAAGCTCTGCCACAAAGTGTGTCCAAGCAATATACCCTTGATGAGATGTTTTTCTCCATTACCAACGTTCTTGATCTAGAGGAGAACACCATACCGGAGTTTGACGAAGTCATTTGTAATGCTGTATAAATAGAAATAATGTTCCATTTGGGTTACCCAACCAGTGGGATCCGAGCCATAAAATTTGGTCACGTCCACCTGCGGAAGGCGTAGGTCACATTGAAAGTGATGGTGCTGAAAGTTATGGGAATGAGAGAAATTTTCAGCTTCAATATGTAGAGGTGGGTCAGATGAAGGGTTATCTGTAGGCATATGCAGCTTGGTGCAGAGCGTCAAAAAGACAGATTCAAGATGGGTGGTCAGGTCTTGTTTGATTTCCTCCATTGAGGATTGCATGGTTGTATTGATGGTGGAAACATTGGCACTGACTTGTTTCACTTCTTGTTAGGTCTCGATGAGATTAGATTGCAAGGTAGTGAAGCGAGCTTCCAAGTCTTGGCTACGGGTATGGGCCATGATGACGAGAAAACCGAAATGGGGTGGGTGGGGTAATTTTTTTTTGTTGGAAATGATATGTATGAATGTGATAAGGGCGAAGAGATGAATCCAATGGAATAGGTATCAAATAATGGTGAAACAATTTCCAGACTCCGGTCTGAAGAATACTGCAGTGATGATATGCCCAAATGCTTAACCAAGAAGAAATGTGTAGTGATTTGGCAACCTGAACACAGTTGCGCGGCAATAGATCTTGTCTGTTTTAATTTGTTTATGTTTTTGTCCCCCAGGGTTAGGTATTCAAGGGTTCTATAGACAAGGGTTTTCCCTTTTCTATAGCTCTATGATATACGTGCAGGGTCCAATAGTAGTACTCGGCCCAATATCTTAGGGCACTAACTAAGGAGGCTAGACTGTTCCCTTATCTATACTACCCAAATACCCAGGTACTAGAGAGTATCTTCCCGAGTGCTATTATCGGTGGCACTATAGCAGTCAGGTGGCTGATCGTTTTATCTAAAGAGGGCTTCAGGAAATCTAGGTCGATCCGTATATAGGTGTTATCTGATGTGCTACCACTCAAAGGTGTAAATTCTAACCTTGTACAATATCTACTGCAAACTGATATTCAGAAAAGAATAGAAAAGATACAATGGCAAATACAAACATTACACAAAGATTTTTCACCTGGAAACCCAAACTGGGAAAAACAACATATATTATATTCATACATTGTGTTACATTGTTTACAATACAATATACATATAGGAGCCAACGACATCCAAAAACCTAACCCAATGACCTGGATTAGTCCAAAACCCTAATTCCTTAACCGGAAATAGAAAACCATCGGCAAAAAACCATGTGCCGAAAAAACCACCTAATATCATGTGGTCCCGGAAATATGTTTTCCCGGTAATATGTCGTCCCGGAAATATGTCGTCCCGGATGTTACAAGGGTGGCCAACAGATGTGTGTTTAAGTACCACTTGTATTTCCCGCATGTATGAATCCCTCAACTGTGGGTTTATGCACGTAACGACAGATCTCTGTGGCTTAAAGACGCCGGAATACGTCTCTACCCTAAAAAAATAAAATTAACCCACAATTTCTACCAAGGAAAGTCCTCTGATACCACTTGTAATATACCAGATATAAAAAGTATGCAGAACATAAATAAAATGCTAGAAATGGCATAATAACAACAATATAACTAGAACAATTACCACAATAACACTGAAATGATATAAGAATAACAAAAAAAATAACACTTTGATTATGAGAGCAATGTTCACGGGCCTCTTCGAGGGGGAAACCTTCAGTCGAGCAGATCTCTATTACAATAATATCCAAGATAGGGTTTTAATGCCCTTGACTCCTATTTTTACTAAATATGTCTATCAAAAGGAGCATATAGAGGAAGATCCTTCAAGAAGCGGAAGCTTCTATTAGGTCTTCTTACATTCGACTTATTCTATTTTATTGCAAGGCCTTATTAATATTTACCTTTATTACATCCCAATATATTGTTCTACCTATGTGAGGGTTAGGACCCTAACAATAAGGCTCCTGATAGTCAAGGGGGAGATATCCTTTTCCTCCCTATCCCAGGTGCAAGCCAAAAAGGAGGTCAGAAATAGAAAGCAATCCACCATCATTTAGGCCCTTGGACTAGAGAAAGCCTAAGCCAAAGTTCTCCAATGATTGTGGTCTCTCAAAACATGTGTGGGGTTAGGGGTGCCCATAAAGTGTTATCCCTAAAAAGGGTTGTGCAAAGTGTGTGCAACTTGTATGTCATAATGATTTAGGAAACAATGTGTGCAACTAACAACTATGTGGACTTAAGTTTCAATCATGGTTGAAATATTGGACTTTTTGTGCCTTAGTTTCTAAAGGACTCTTAGGAGGCCTTCTCTTTGCATGGATCCCTTGCGTTAAATATCTTTACATGACCCCATCCAATATATGTTTGTAGTCGACCTGGAGGATAGTCTAATCAATGGGGGGTTTAGGTTGGTGAATTTGTATGGGTTGTATGCCGACAAAATCCCTTTCTAGGAGAAGTTAAGTGCTTCTAGTATTATTTCTTCCTCGAATGTCATCCTAGGGGGATATTTAAATTTTACAACCTTTATCATGGAGGTTTTGGCTCCTCACCCTAGAAGGGATGCTCAGGAAGGTTTTTTTGTTCATTGGATTGAAAAACATTTGGAGCCTGCTAAGATATCACAAACATTTGGAGCAGGTGATAATCTGGTTGAAACGTGTCTTAACATAATTCTTCTTTTTGAAGATCTCCTAGATAGACCCTGTCCCTTCAAATTATGGATCGTGAGAGACATATCCTTTGATCATTTTCCAATAATATTGCAAATTGAGAAGTGGGGCCCAAATCCTTTTTTCCCTTTCAAGTTTAATCATGTATGGCTTCTAGAGGATATTTATAGAGAACTAGTGGAATCTACATTGTCACATTTAATAGAAGAGGAAGGAAACTCCTACATGCACCGATTTGTAGCAAACCTTTCAAAAATCAATAAGTTCTCTCAAGATTGGGCTCAAGATTTTAATCTAAAAGTGAGGGAAATTTCAGAAGGTGAACTCCTTTCAACTATTTCATCTTTTCAAAAGTGCAGAAGCCTAGGTCCCAATGGCCTCACAGTCGAACTCTTCCTGGGCTTCTTTGAGTTGATCAATGAAGGCCCACTTAAGGTTGTGCTCGAATCCCAGATTTTGAGCAATGTTTTAAGTTACCTAAATGAAACCTTCCTAGTTTCGATCCCTAAGAAACAAGAAGATGTATCATTTGATGAATACAAACCCATTTCCTGCTGCAACATGATATATAAGTTGATCTAGAATATCATCACAAATAGACTAAATCCAATTCTCAACAACATTATCTCAGAGGAATGGTTTGGTTTTCTAAACAAAAGTCAAATCCATGATGTTGTAGCTTTGGCCCAGGAACCCTTTCTTTCTATTAAGACTTAAAAATTCCCTCCATTGTGATGAATTTACATCTCTCTAAAGCATATGGAAAATTCAATTAGGTCTTCATTATCCTCGCTCTTATGAATATGAGGATGAATTTAAATATTGTGAACTAGATTATGGGTTGTATTGAGTCTGCCTCCTTTAATATGCTAGTAAATGGTTCTCCTTTCCCTTCATTCCATTCATTAAGAGGCCATAAGTAGGGATTCCCTTTGTTCCCTCACTACAAGGAAAAGACCTTGTAGTGGAGGTTTTTAGTGTTACAAAATTGGCAGAAATTGTCAAAAAAACCTCCGCTATAAAATAACTAAAATAATTTGGGCTTCTAGATATGTTAGTGGATGTTTTTCTAGGAAGTGAACATCATGGTGTATACACATCGATGCGTTCGTAAACTTAAAGCATCGGTGCTTACACTTCATCGAAAGAACAGGAGCAGTCGAAAAAATATTGGGGCACCGATGCTCTTCTAAATAATAACGCACCGATACTTTAATAATAATAGTCAATGGTGAGTCCCCGAGGTGTAGAACAGTCAGTGACGGAGTGTGTTGTTAAGGCGCTCTGTGATGTTAAGTCACTGGTTTGAAACCTGCAGGGACAAAAAATCCGTCCATGTTAAGGGTTGGTGTGGCTCCGGCCAGGTGCAATCCCCGGGTGATTTTGACGGCTTAGATGACCCTAATTCGCGGTTTCTTAGCCATAGGTTAGTCCCACATGTCACGGAAAAACTAAAAAACAAACAAAAAATAATAGTGCACCGGTCGAATCTATGATACCATGCACTGGTGCATTACAAAACAAACCAGACCGGTGCATGAAATTTAGAATGCACCAATGCAGAAGTCTGATACAGAAGCATTAGTGCCTCGTTTTAAATAAACACATTGGAAGGCCTATTATTATTATTATAATTGTTGTTGTTAAAATATTATTATGATTGGTGTTGGTTCATTGTATTATAATGCCGATGTTTTTTAGCATTAAACGCACGAGTGTTCATTTTATCTTTTTAGAAACATCAACCTATGACAGTGCAATTATTGTTATTTTTTTATTCCATTGTTCATAAAAAAATTAACATATATCTTATAATAGTATTCATATAAATTAAATTTTGAGTAGTGCATTAGGATATGAGGTTTGGATTAATTTGTTGTATCATCACATTTCACATCACTTCATTATAATATTTAATCATCCATATATTTAATAAATGATGTGACATTTCACAACGACATTGGATAATGCAATATAATAAAATAAAACATATTCTATTATATATGAATAAGAATATATTTGTCATACAAAATGGGACACTTATTGGTAACCCCTTGTCTTTCAATTAGGACACTATATCCATTACATTAAACAAAATGTCTGATTTTCAAACACAATTATTTCAAAAAATATAATAGCCTGCATTGATATCCAAATATATTGACCATCATTCTTCATTGGAACTGTTGTCAGTGTTCGAGAGACTTCCATGACTTGAGTAATGTGGCTGAATGTTTTGTTGATTTCCTCTATTGTTTTCCTCTTTTTCAAGCTCCATCTACAAAAATAAAAACAAAGTGTAATGAGTGTATCTAAATTGGTAAGAATAATGAAAATTGAAATACATAATATACATGAATGTAAATTGAAAAGTGATGTACCATACAAAGAATTGACTCCTGAATGATACACATTCTTTCAAAACCAAATCTCATGTCTTGTGTCAACAACTCTTCTGTTGGCACATTTCCATACTTTGTTTCCTGCAAGTTTTATACCCCATAATAAATCATAGATTTAATATAAAGGTTTTTTTTGTCCCATTAATTATAAAATGAGAGAAATAAAACAACATAGACACTTACGAATTCCACAATCAAATTTTGATATGCCAACATATAATCACAACCCATACTTAACCCAATGTCAATCAATTCTTCCGATGGCTCTTTTTTGTATGCTATCATCTGTTTGAAGAAATTCACGGATGACTGTTGTAAAACAACTTGAACTATACAATAATGAAATCTTAAGTTGTTATAAAGAAATAAAAATTACTCACAAACTTTGCTATCAACCCTTTTCTTCCTTGTCGTTCTATTTTATGTGCTAAATGGGTTCCATTTTGTTTTCTTTTATGAAAAAAAATACTTGAAAATTACTATTTAATGCTAAATTATTTATGTATATGTACCTAATAGAAAAATTCAATGATTTCATACATTTGTGCTAGTGGGAAAATCCCCCTTTTAACTATACCGGGGTTCATGATATAGACAGATCGAAGGACCATCTAAAAGTAAATCTAGTTTCTACTCTACCCCAAACATACCAAAAGAAATGAAAAGAAATCAATAGAAGAGAATATCGGTAAATGTACCTTTTATCCCATGTCTGGTGGTGATCTCCTCAAGCTCTATAGTTGCAAAGACTGCAAGTCTCCTCTCAAGGATGACCTGCATCCAAAACTTGGAAAACAAGGACTACAAGCATGCTATTCCTATTCATAAATTGGGGTTAGATACCAAATGCTATGTATAAATCAAATAAAATACACAAAACATTATCATTTGGGATAGGGAAAAGATATTCTTTTATTCATCAAACAAACACTGAAACTTACAATCTGTGTCAGCCACCATTCTGTGAATTTGGTCCGGGTGCCTCTTTACAATGCTCCAAGTGCACCTTAAATAGGTCTCTTCTCTCAATCTTCCAATCACCTCAAGTGAAGGGAATGGATTGAATGGAAGAAGAAGGGGCTAAAGAGGGAGTGTTGAGGTAGTATCTCACAAAAGGTAACAAAAGATTGGGCAAGGAAGAGAAGTGAAATTGGGTAGAGTTTCACTGTTATTATGTTTGTTTTTTAAATGATACCCCAACACCTCCTTTTATATGAAAAATGATGGTTATTCGGTTGGGTACGGGTTACAACAAGTGAATTGGTTGGGAAACCTCCAATAGCCTGTAAATTCCACCAAATTCCTTACAACTTTTTAATATTTGAATCTTTTGCAATCATACATGGGTTGTTTAGTGTTCAAAAAGCATATGCACATGGGATTTCTAGCATGAAACAAGTGTATGTACATGGGATGTAGTGGTGCAGGGCGTGTACATGCTCTAAAAATTGGTTTTTTAAGTAGAGCTTCTTAACAATGATTTGGAAAATTATGCAAGTAAGAGGGCCAATGGCATGTATGCACGAGTAGGGAATTTTAGGGCTATAAAATATGCCCCCTAATGTGTGAGTTCTTCAAATGTGTTGAACCTGCACAAAATAGATCTAGCTAAACAATAATACACACATTTGCAGAGAGAATTTGAGAAAGAATGAAAGAATTCTCATTAACCATTGTGAATAATGAATAATTTACACATGATATAGTTTGTATAACTCAATGGGTGTGCACTGAAGGAGAACCAATGCGCCATAATGGTGGTCTAGAGTGATATGAACATACACCAACAGTCACGTGAGTGAACTACCACCTAGTCTAGTCTCTTAGGCAGTTACGGGAGTGAACTACCAACTAGTTGAGTTAGTTATTCAACTAGTCTTTAGTTAACTGACTGAACAAAGAGTAGTGAGGAGTTAACTCAGAAGATCAAAGGTAATGCATCCGTCTAGTGATGATCCCAAGGAAAGTGTGCATTAGCTGGTGATGATCCCAATGTTGCATGGTGACAAAACCAATGCAACATATAAACACAACTCAACTAGTCAAACTGAAGTGTCAACTGAAAGAGAATATTATCCAGGTGGAATATTCTCCCCTAAAATATAGGAGACTGGATAATGACTAATTATGACTAATAAAAGAATAAAAACCTTAGGAACAAGAAATCCTAGGTGTTTGTGAAGTAACTCCAACACCCCCCCTGAACATCACTATGGTGAAAATAAATAATGGGTCTCCACAACGAGGCCATGTTAGGTACCCAAATACAAAATATACACTGAAATAAAGTGAGGAAAGAGGGAAAACCTCATGGGAAAAACCCCCCCTCAAGGTACAATGTATGTAAAAAGAAGAACTACAGTTGCTAGGTAATTGTTTCCTTCACTCCAAAATGACTTCGCAAAGAATGGAATTTCTGCTCAGTGAAGGTCTTGGTGAAGATGTTTTCTATCTTTTCTGTTGAAGGACATAACTACAAGTCGATGATCCACTCATGTACTAAATATCGGATGTAGTGCATGTGGATATTGATGTGCTTCATTTGCTGCCTCTAAACTAGATCTCTGCATAACATCAGAGTGCTCTGGTTGTCACACCAGATGATGATCGACCGATGAAACTGAATGCCCAACTCAGTGAGAAAATGTTGTAGCCACATAGCCTAAATGGTTATGTTAACTACCCCTTTGTACTCTGCCTCAGATGAAGATAGAGAAATGGAAACTTGCTTCTTTCTCAACCAATAGATAGGCCCATAACCATGACTAAGTGAGTAACCAGATGTGGACTTATGATCAGTGTTATCACCAACCCAATTAGAATCAGTAAATTCAATGAGATCTAATGTAGAGTTTGATGCATAATGAATTCCAATGGTGATGGTGCCATGTACGTATCGAAGGATACACTTTGCAGCTTTCCAATGTAGCTCATGTGGCTCCTACATGAACCTGGAAATTGCGCCAACTTCATATGAGTGGTATGGTCCAGAGTGTGTGAGATACAACAAGCTCCCCACTAGTTTTTTGTACATTGTGCTGTCAACTAGTGGAGTCTCCCCGCCATCCTCATGTTTGACTCCTGATAGGAAAGGAGTCAGAGTAGACTTGTAGTCTGTCATGTGAAATCTCTCAAGGATATCTCGTGCATACTTGTCCTGATACAGTTTGATTCTTGATGCATCCTAACTGATCTCGAGTCCAAGGAAGAAGTGTAGCGGACCCATGCCCATCATCAAAAACCTGTCATGTAGAATCCTCTTGACTACATCAGTTGTTGCAGTCAAGCAGCCGATGATCAACAAATCATCAACGTACATAACTAAAAGTAGATGTGAATCAGTCATCCTGAGCATGTAGACATTCGGGTCTGATTTACAACGTACAAAGTTCTTTGACAACAGCTAGGAGTCCATCTTGGCATGCCATGCCCTTAGAGCCTACTTGAGGCCATAAAGGGACTTCTTTAGTCGACAGACCAAAGATGAATCCTTCATAAATACCTGGGGCTACTCCATGTAGATATTCTCATAGAAATCATCGTGAAGAAATGAATTCTTCATGTCCATCTGATGGATTTCCCATCCTTTGGATGCCACAATGTAAAGTGCCAATTGTATGGAATCCATATTCTCTACTGGAGCAAAGGTCTCATCATAGTCAATACCATGAACCTGTTGAAAGCCTTTGGCGACAAGCTTGGCTTTGTTTCTGTTGATCTGTCCATCCGTTGTGCTCTTGGTCCTGTAGGCCCATCTGCATATGACAAGTTTTCTCCTAGAAGGAAGGGGAACCGGATCCCAATTCTGGTTCTCGAGGAGGGATTTGTACTCCTCCTGCATGGCGGATTCCCAAAATGGATTTCCAGCAGCCTCGCCATAAGACAATGGATTTGAATACTGAACCAAGAAAAGATGCCTAGAGGGCAATGGTTCATTGGCAATGAGTGCAACAATATTCTCCTCGAAATCATATTGAGTCCTCCTAGTATTGGCTAGATCACCAACGAGATCCCCTGCAGCCTGAAGAGTAGTTTGTGCCTAATTGGGCCTCTGCTCTGGCTCTGTAACTACATCTATATGGTCTAACTCTGCATCCGACTATACTGACTTTGAATCTGATTCATCTGAGTCCTCGAAATCAAAACTCTTGTCTAAAAATGATTCAGCATGTGCATACTCATCATCTCGCACAGGTGGAAGAATGAAGGTGTTTGCATGCGGCTGCTGAGGTGCATGCGAGACACTTTGCTCGAATTGGAAACTTCTCTTAATGATGATCCCATCCGAGGAAATATCAATAAGCCTATTTCCCTTCACACCATTGGGGTATCCAACAAAAATGCACTCAGTGCTCTATGAATCAAGTGCCTTCCTCTTTTCAAAGGGAATTCGGGCCCATGCACATGAACCAAAAATGAAAAAGTGGGTCACTTCTGGTTTGAGGTCGCTCCAAGCCTTGTAGGGGGTCTTATCCTTGAAATATCTATGGGGAGATATGTTTTGGATGTATTCTCAACAATTAAGTTATTTGTTCCATAGTCTCTGTGGTAGAGACTTTGCATGCAACATGCAAGATGCCATCTCCTTTAGAGATTTGTTTTTTCGCTCAACAAATTTGTTTTGCTACGGAGTATAGGGAGTTGTGTGCTACAATTGAATACCTGCCTCATGGAAAATATTATGGATCTCATGATTTACATACTCTCCCTCATTATCATTTCGAAGGACTTTGATCTTGTTTCCAGACTATGTCTAAACCAAGGCTTTGAAATATTTGAGGTGTTCACTGTTGAAAGACCTCGTATTTTTGCCTGAGAAATTAGATCCAAGTAAAACGTCACTGTGAATCATATCTAAAGGTGTGGAAGCTCGCCAAGACTATCCTTTGTCAAATTTCTCTTGAGGGTGTTTTCCAAGAACACATCCCTCACATACTCCCTTGGAGAAATGGATGTCTGGTAGACCATCAACCAATGTGTGTTTTCTAATCTATTGCCTATATCTGAAATTCAAATGTCCAAACCTTTCATGCCATATCCTACTACTTTCATTAGCATGAGTAAGCAGTAAAGCAGAATCAGGTTCAGTGAATTCAGAAAAAGTATACAATCTATACTGATGATTTACCTCACCGGTATCAACCTTGGAGTTGGTTTGCATGTCGTAGATGTCCACAAAATTTTCTGTGAAGATGAATTTATTTCCAGTGCTATAATTCTTAATCTGATACATGGAGAGAAGGTTGAAAGAAATTTTGGGAACATGCAACACATTCTCAAAGATTTTGTTGGTGAGTTCAATCCTTTTTTTTTTGGTGACTTCGACAGAAGAGTTGTCTCCCATTATAATAGGAGGACCTTTGCATGCATCCAATGAAAAATAGACTGCTTCTGAGGAAGCCATGTGATGTGATTCTCCTGAATATATGATCCAAGCATTGGGAGAGGAGTTGATTGCAATCAAGGCATGGCTAGAATTTCCTTTCTTGGAATCTAGATCTTCTAGCTTCTTCTTCTTTGCGCCCTCATGGATGCGATATCGAAGGTTGTTTTGATGAAGTATTTGAGACATCATATCTATTTATATTTTCATGCATGTGGATTCTGGATGGAATCCTTTGTGACGATATGAGCATTTCTCCCCTTTTCCCCTTAGGATCCGGAGGCATTGGTGAAGGGTTTTGTGTACCCTTCCTTCTTTGAATGTGCATGAGATTTTAGTTTATCTTTATATTTATATTTATGATATTTGTGGCTGCCATCATCCATAGTGAGTGCATTCACCCTTGGGCCTTTGATTGTGCCCATGTTGATGAGCTTGGTTTGCCCTTGTGTCAAGGAAAGTCCTCAAGAGAAGGCATCTTCCAGTTGGCTGTAGAGGCGAATATGACAGAATGAAATGTGGATACGAATATAGAGAATTTAGGACCAAACTTGGAGATAATGGTGAGAACCATTTGTTTCTCCTTATTCTATTTATCAACCCCGCAAGCTTTGAGTTGCGACAATAAATCCTTGAATTTTGTAAAGAAATCTTGGATATTTTTGAAGCGTTTTGGATCCAATGTGAGAAGCTCCACCTCCAGCATGTGTCCCCTCATATCATCTTGTTTTCCAAAAATCCCTTCCAAGGTGGTCCAAGATTCATTGGGAGTCTTACAGGAAGATATATGAAAAAGGAGATAGGGAGAAATAAGACTGCAAATTGTTTCGAGTGCCTCATCCATGTGATTTAAGTACTTGGATTCTTCTATGGCTGATGTCAGTTCTATATCTATATTCAAGGTTAACCTGTACTGAACCCTGTAGTTTGGATATGTATGACTATTTTCTCCTCCCATGCAAAATAGTTTTAAGGTGTAAGAATGAATTCTTTTTGGAATTCCATCTTTCCGCTGTCTTCAATCTTTTGTACCTGCAAAATTTTTTTGTTGTATCTTTTTCTTAGCAGTCCATCAGATTTGATACCATGTAAATGTTTTGAACCTTCACAAAATAGATCTACATAAACAATAATACACACATTTGCAGAGAGAATTTGAGAAATAAGAAGAAGGAGAGAAAGAATGAAAGAATTATCATTAACCGTTGTGAATAATGAATAATTTACACATGATATACTATGTATAAATCAATGAGTGTGCACTGGAGGAGACTCAATTCACCATAGTGATGGTCTAGAGTGATCTGGACACACATCAATAGTTATGGGAGTGAACTGCCACCTATTCTAGTCTCTCAGGCAGTTACAGGAGTGAACTGCCACCTAGTTGAGTTAACTAGTCAACTAGTCTTCAGTTAATTGACTGAACAAAGAGTAGTGAGGAGTTAAATCAAGAGATCAAAGGTAATGCGATAGTTTGGTGATGATCCCAAGGAAAGTGCGCATTATATGGTGATGATACCAATGTTGCATGGTGACAAAACCAATGCAGCATATAAACTCAACTCAACTAGTCAAACTGAAGTTTCAAATAAAAGAGAATATTATCCAGGTGGAATATTCTCCCCTAAAATATAGGAGACTGGATAATGAGTAATTATGACAAATAAAAAAGGAAAAAGATTAGGAAAAATAAATCCTAGGTGTGTGTGAAGTAACTCCAACAAGGTCGGAAGAGCAACTGATGGTCAGAATACTTTACAACATCTTCACCAATGCACAAAATCGAGTGAGCCCGGGACCAGAGTTTGGGAGGTGCCATATGCAAAACAACAATTGTCTCTCCGAGGAAGGAATACCCATGCTTGAGATGAACTAAATCATGGGTTCCAATCAAATGCACTGTAGATCCATGTCATATAACTATATAAAGTGCAGCCACGAGAAATACACAATGGATCTACATCTCAAAATCAATCGAAGATATACAAGTATAGTGTGCATCTTCAAGAAGCTAGTGATGCCTGCAGCTGGAGATGATGTCTTCATATCTTGAGAAACAACTTAAATATCTTCAAAGATCAGGTAGGAGTAAAATGGGAGTGTATAACTCACTATCTTGAGATCTTTGATAGTCCATTGGGAAAATATATGAGGATCTTTATGATCAGTCAGAGAACTTCGTCGATTTTGAATATAGAATTGAATGGACTCTCGGGATGGATAACTCATGAAAGTCAAGAGATAAACTGTAGAAAGGCTGACTCAGGTTGGGTAAAACTTCCCTTGGAAAAAATCATGAAAGATGAGTAGGCTCAAGCAGCATGACATTGACATAATTTTGTGATGCAAGAGGCAACGAAAACTCTCCATGTGTTTGGAAGAGTAACCAAATGGAGGAGGAAACAACTCTATGTAGAGATAAAACATTATTAAGTTCATACAAGATCCCAATGCTTGAAGAAAAAATAAAAGGATTTTCTTTGTCTAAGGGAGACTATATTTTCTACCAAAAAAAATTGAATATTTCTGTCCCCTCTTTTTGGAACTGTGTGTTGCAACTGAATCCCTGCCTCATGGAAAATATTATGGATCTCATGATTTACATACTCTCCCCCATTATCATTTTAGAGGACTTTGATCTTCTTTCCAGACTGTGTCTCAACCAAGGCATTGAAATATTTTAGGTGTTCACTGTTGAAAGACCTCGTATTTTTTCTTGAGAAAGTAGATCTAAGTAAAACATGAGAAATCATCAACAAAAATAAGAAAAAACATTGCTTTGCTAATGGATGTATACAGAAAGGGGCCCATAAGGTCATTGTGAATCATATCTAAAGGTGCGAAAGCTCACCGAGACTATCCTTTATCAAATTTCTCTTGAGGGTGTTTTCCAAGAACAAATCCCTCACATACTCCCTTGGAGAAATGGATGTCTGGTAGACCATCAACCAATCTGTGCTTGCTAAGCTATTGCATGTATCTGAAATTCAAATGTCCAAACCTTTCGTGCCATATCCTACTACTTTCATCAACATGAGTAAGAAGTAAAGCAGAATCAGGTTCAATGAATTCATAAAAAATATACAATCTAGACCGATGATTTACCTCATTGATATCAACCTTGGAGTTGGTTTGCATGTCCTAGATGTCCACGAATTTTTTTGTGAATATGAATTTATTTCTGGTATTGGAATTCGTTATCTGATACATAGAGAGAAGGTTGAAAGAAAGTTTGGGAACGTGCAACACATTCTCAAAGATTTTGTTGGTGAGTTCAATCCTTTTTTTGTCGATGACTTCGACAGAAGAGTTGTCCCCCATTATAATAGGAGGACCTTTGCATGCATCCAATGAATAATAGACTGCTTCTGAGGCAGCCATGTGATGTTATGCTCCTGAATCTACGATCCAAGCATCGGGAGAAGAGTTTATTGCAATCAAGGCATGACTAGAATTGCCTTTCTTGGAATTCATATATTCTATCTTTTTATTCTTTGTGCCCTCGGGGATGCGATATCCAAGGTTGTTTTGTTGAAGTATTTGATACATGATATCTATTTGATTTTCCATGAATGTGGATTCTATATAGAATCCTTTGTGACAATACGAGCATTTCTCCCCTTTTCTTCCCTTTTCCCCTTTGGATCCAGAGGCATCACTGAAGGGTTTTGTTTACCTTTTCCTTCTTCTATGTGAATGAGATTTTTGTTTATCTTTATCTTTATATTTTTTATATTTGGGGATTCCATCATCCACAGTGAGTGCATGTGCCCTTGGGCCTTTGATTGTGCCCATGTTGATGAGATTGGTTTGCTCTTGTGTCAGGGATTCAATAAATTCCTCAAGAGAAGGCATATTCCACTTGGCTACAGAGGCGAATATGACAGAAGGGAATGTGGATACAAATATAGAGAATTTAGGAAAAATCTTGGAGAGAATGGTGAGAACCATTTGTTTCTCCTCCTTTGATTTATCAACCCCGCAAGCTTTGAGTTGCAACAGTAAATCCTTGAATTTCATAAAGAAATATTTGATATTGTTGAAGCTTTTTGGATCCAATGTGAGCAGCTCCACCTCTAGCATGTGTCCCCTCATAACATCCTATTTTCAAAAGATCCCTTCCAAGGTGTTCTAGGCTTCATTGGGAGTCTTATAGGAAGATATCTGAAAAAGGAGATCGGGAGAAATAAGACGACAAATTTTTTCAAGTGCCTCATCCAAGCGATTTAAGTACTTGGATTTTTCTATGGTTGATGTCGGTTCTGTATCTGTATTCAAGGTTAACATGTACAACCCTCTGTTTTGGAGATGTACATCTATTTTCTCCTTCCATGAAAAATAGTTGTAAGGTGTAAGAATGAATTCTTTTTGGAATTCCATCTTTCCGTTGTCTTCAATCTTTTGTACCTGCAAAATATTTTGGTGTAGATTTTGCTTAGCAGTCCATCAACTTTGATACCATGTAAATGTATTGGACCTACACATAATAGATCTAGATAAACAGTAGTACACACATTTGCAGAGAGAATTTGAGAAAGAAGAAGAAGGAGAGAAAGAATGAAAGAATTCTCATTAACCGTTTTGAATAATGAATAATTTACACATTATATACTATGTATAACTAAATGTGTGTGCACTGGAGGAGAACCAATGTTCCATAGTGGTGGTATAGAGTTATTTGGACACACACCATCAGTCACGGGATTGAACTTCCACCTAGTCTAGTCTCTCTGGCAGTGATGGGAGTGAACTATGACCTAGTTGAGTTAACTAGTCAACTAGTCTTCAGTTAACTGATTGAACAAAGAGTAGTGGGGAGCTAACTGAAGAGATCAAAGGTAATGCACTAGTCTAGTGATGATACCAAGGTAAGTGTACATTAGCTGGTGATGATCCCAATGTTGCATGGTGACAAAACCAATGTAGCATCTAAACTCAACTCAACTAGTCAAACTAAAGTGTCAACTAAAAGAGAATATCGTCCAGGTGGAATAGTCTCCCCTAAAATATAGGATTCTGGATAATGACTAATTATGACTAATAAAAAAGGAAAAACCTTAGGAAATATAAATCCTAGGTGTGTGTGAAGTAACTCCAACAAGGTCAAAAGAGCAACTGATGGTCGGAATACATTACAACATCTTCACCAATGCACAAAATCGAGTGAGCCCGAGACCAAAGTTTGAGAGGTGCCATCTGAAAACAACAATTGTTTCTCTGAGGCAGGAATACCCATGATTGGGATGAACTAAATCATGGTTTCCAATCAAATGCACTGCAGATCCATGTCATATAACTATATAAAGTGTAGCCGCGATAAATACACAACGAATTTACATGTCAAAGTCAGTAGAAGATATACAAGTACAGTATGCATATTCAAGAAGCTAATGACGCCTGCGGCTAGAGAGGATGTATTTATAGCTTGAGACACAACTTCAATATCTTCAAATCTCAGGTAGGAGTAAAATGGGAGTGTATAACTTGCTACCTTGAGATCTTCGATAGTCCATCGGGAAATGATATGAGGATTTTTATGATCATGTAGAGAACTTCGCGGATTTCAAATCTAGATTTGACTAGACTCTCAGGATGGATGACTCATGAAAATCAAGAGACTAACTGTAGAAAGTCTAACTTAGTTTGGGTAAAACTATCCTCGGAAAAAATCATGAAAGATGAGTAGAATCAGGTAGCATGACATTGACATAATTTTTTGATGCAAGAGGCAACACAAATTCTCCATGTTTTTGGAAGAGTAACCAAATGGAGGAGGATGCATATCTATGTAGCGAGAACAACTTATTAAGGTCATAATAGATCCCAATGCTTGACGAACAAACAAAAGAATGTGCTTTGTCCAAGGGAGACTATATTTGCTGCCGAAAAAATAATGAATATTTCTCGTCCCCTCTTTTTGGAATATTTGATTTTTTTTTGCCTTTTTCAAGTTGATAAATCCTCCGGCTCTGCATGGGTATCTCAATGAGAACTGGGTGGAAATACTAGGTTACAGGTCGTTATTCCATACCTTGATGAGAGGGTGGATGTGTTTCAAAATTTGTTCATAGGAGGACTTGGCTGAGATATTCAGTCGCCCATGTGGATGGGGTCCCTCTGGCCTCATTCTAAAAGAATAAACTATCAGTTTAGACTCCACCCTCGAATTTCAATCCCATGCCAAAGTTTGGGTAATTCTCATGAATTTCCCTCTAGTATTTTGTCAAGTGGAGGAGTCTTTTGGCAAGAGAAGGTGTTGGTTGCTATTGGAAATTATATTGGTTCATTCCTTGGCTGTGAGCCTAATTGGGATAAAGAAGATCGGATAAGGTGGGCATGGGTCCAAGTAGAAGTTGAGTTGAAGAAGGGTCTATTATATGAAATAGATCATATTTGCAAAGGTTTCAAATGGGTACAATTGATTGACTATCGACAGGTTCCCTTTCACTGCTTTGGATGCCATGAATTTAGTCATTTTTTGGCATTGAGTCACATGCCTTCTTCCCAGTTACCACCCTTTAGGAAATTGTGGAAAAAGAAGGCGACGATAGATGGTGAAGGTAGTGGGAAGAAGGAAATCGTGCATCAAGTTGTAGGTCTCTCTCCATAGGTCAGCAAGGTCAAGACGAATGTTGGATCAACTTCCAAGGATCCCACAAGAACTTTGATAGGTAATTATAGCCAACAATGTCCTCCTATTCCCCCTCTTTATTTTTCTTAGTCAAAATCCCCTTGGGTTTCTCCTCGAAAACCTCAAGCTAACAAAAGATGATTGCATCGATGACCTAGTTCCATTCCTTAAGGTTAGGGACCTCTCACAGGTTAAAGCCACTTACCTTTTTCATCCCAAGGAACCTGTTGGAAGTCAACCTATGATTATAGCCCCAATGGGGTCTGTTTCATTTCCCCCCAATATCTTTCAGATGATTTAGTGTGTTGTTCCTTTTCCAAGTTCTCAATTAAGTCCAATTATTTGTTACATTGGAAATTCAAAGGGGGGGTAGAAAAGGGGAGGATGGGAGGCTTAGCCTGCAATAAGGGCTCCTGATTGTCAGGGGGGAAGATATCCTTTTTCACCCTATCCCAGGTGAAATCAAAAAAGGAGGTAATAAATAGAAAGAAATCCACCATCATTCAGGCCCTTGGAATAGAGAAAGCCTAAGCCAAAGTTCTCCAATAATTGTGGTCTCTCAAAACATGCATGGTGTTACGGGTGCCTAGAAAGTGTTAGCCATAAAAAGGGTTGTGCACAGTGTGTGAAACTTGGATGTCATCATGATTCAGGAAACAATGTGTGCAACTGGAAAATATGTGGACCTAAGTTTCATTCGTGGTTGAAATATTGGAATTTTTGTGCCTTAGATTCTGAAGGACTCTCAGGAGGCCTTCTCTTTGCATGGATCCCTTTCCTTAAATCTCTTTACATGACCCTCATTCGGTCTAGGTTTGTAGTAGACTTGGAGGTAGTCTACTCAATGGGGAGTTTATGTTGGTGAATTTGTATGGGTCGTATCCCGACAAAATCCCTTTCTGGGAGAACTTAAGTGCTTCTAGTATTATTTCTTCCTCGAATGTCATCCTAAGGGGATATTTAAATTTTACAACCTCTATCATGGAGGTTTCAGGTCCTCACCCTAGAAGGGATTCTCAAGAAGGTTTTTTTGTTCACTGGATTGAAAAACATTTAAAGCCTGCTAAGATATCAAAAACCTGACATAATGGAATAATAGGTGATAATCTAGTTGCAAAGCATCTTAACATATTTTTTCTTTCTGAATCTCTCCTAATAGACCCTGTCCCTTCAAATTTTGGGTCCTGAGTGACATATCCTTTGATCATTTTCCAATAATATTGCAAATTGAGAAGTGGGGCCCAAATCCTTTTTTCCCTTTCAAGTTTAATCATGTATGGCTTCTGGAAGATAATTATAGAGAACTGGTGGAGTCTACATTGTAGCATTTAATAGAAGATGAAAGAAACTCATACATGCACCAATTTATAGAAAAAATTTCAAAAATCAATAAGTTCTCTCAAGATTGGGCTCAAGATTTTAATCTAAAAGTGAGGGTGATTCCAGAAGGTGACGTCCTTTCAACTATTTTGTGTTTTCAAAATTGTAGAAGCCTAGGTCCCGATGGCCTGATAGTCGAATTCTTCCTGGGATTCTTCGAGTTGATCAACGAAGGCCCACTTAAGGTTGTGCTTGAATCCCAGATTTTGAGAAAAATTTAAGTTCCTGAAATGAAACCTTCCTTGTTTTGATCCCTAAGAAACAAGAAGACGTATCATTTGATGACTACAAAACCATTTCTTGATGCAACATGATATATAAGTTGATCTTAAAGATCATAAAAAATGGACTAAGTCCAATTCTCAACAACATTATCTTGGAGGAATAGTTTGGTTTTCTAAACAAAAGTCAAATCCATGATGTTGTAGCTTTGGCCCAGGAACCCTTTCTGTCTATTAAGACTTAAAAAATTCCTTCCATTTTGATGAATTTAGATCTCTCTAAAGCACATGAAAATTTCAATTGGGTCTTCATTATCCTTTCTCTTATGAAGATGAGGATGAATTTAAATATTGTGAACTAGAATATGGGTTGTATTGAGTCTGCATCCTTTACTATGATATTAAATGGTTCTCCTTTCCCTTCATTCCATTCATTAAGAGGACATAGGTAGGGATTCCCTTTGTTCCCTCACTACAGGGAAGAGACCTTGTAGCAGAGGTTTTTAGTGTTAGAAAATTGGAAAAAAGTGTCAAAAAAACCTTCGCTATAACATAACTAAAATAATTTGGGCTTCTGGAGCTTTTAGTGCATGTTTTTCTAGGCAGTGAACTTCATGGTGTATACACACCAATGCATTCTCAAACTCAAAGGACTAGTGCTTACATTTCACCGAAAGCACAGGGGCAGTCGAAAAAATATTGGGGCACCGATGATCTTCTAAATGATAACGCATAGATGATTCAATAATAATAGTGAACCGATTGAATCTATGATACCATGGACTGGTGTGTTACAAGAAAAACCCGACCGATGCATGGAATTTAGAATTCACCAATGCAGAAGTCTGAAACAGAAGCACCAATGCCTCATTTTAGTTAAACATATTGGAAGGCCTATTTTTATTATTATAATTGTTGTTGTTAAAATATTATTATGATCCTTGTTGGCTCATTGTATTACAACACCGATTCCTTTTAGCATTCAATGCACCAATGTTCATTTTATCTTTTTAGAAACATCAACCTATGACAATGCAATTATTGTTATTTCTTAATTCCACCGTTCATAAAAAAATTAACATATATCTTATAATAGTATTCATATAAATTAAATTTTGAGTATTGCATTAGGATATGATGTTTGGATTAATTTGTTGTATCATCACATTTCACATCTCTTCATTATAATATTTAATCATCCATATATTTAATAAACGATGTGACATTTCACAACGATGTTGGAAAATGCAATAGAATAAAACAAAACATATTTTATTACATATGAATAAGAATCCCTTTGTCATACAAAATTACACACTTATTGGTAACCCCTTGTCTTTCAATATGGACAATGTATCGATTACATTAAACAAAATGTCTGATTTTCACAGACAATTATTTCAAAAAACATAAGAACCTGTATTGATATCCAAATATATTGATCATCATTCTTCCCTGGAACTGTTGTCAGTGTTTGAGATACTTCAATGACTTGATTTATGTGTCTGAATGTTTTGTTGATTTCATCGATTGTTTTCCTCTTCTTCAATCTCCATCTACAAAAATAAAAACAAAGTGTAATGAGTGTATGTACATTGGTGAGAATAATGAAAATTGAAATACATAATATACATGAATGTAAATTGAAAAGCGACGTACCATACAAATAATTGACTCTTGAATGATACACATTATTTCAAAACCAAATCTTGTGTCTTGTGTCAACAAATCTTCTGTTGGCGCATTTCCATACTTTGTTTCCTGCAAGTTTTATACGCCATAATAAATCATAGATTTGATATAAAGGTTTTTTTTGTCCCATTAATTATAAAATGAGAGAAATAAAAAAACATATACACTTACGAATTCCACAATCAAATTTTGATATGCCAACATATAATCACAACCTATACTTAACCCAATGTCAATCAATTCTTCCAATGGCTCTTCTTTGTATGTTAGCACCTATTTGAAAAAATTCACAGATGACTATTGTAAAACAACTTAAAATATACAAAAATGAAATATTAAGTTATTATAAAGAAATAAAAAATACTTACAAACTTTTCTATCAACCCTTTTCTTCCTTGTCGTTCTATTTTATGTGCTGAATGGGTTCCATTTTGTTTTCTTTTCTGCATAAAAATAATTGAAAATTAATATTTAATGCTAAATTATTTATTTATATGTACCTAATAGAAAAATTCAATCGTTTCATACATTTATTCTAGCGGGAAAATTCCCCCTTTAAATATACCAGGGTTTACGATATAGACATAGTGAATGACTGTCTAAAAGTTAGTCTAGTTTCTACTCTACCCAAAACATACCAAAATAAATGAAAAGAAAGAAATAGAAGAGAATATCGGTAAATGTAGCTTTTATTCCATGTCTATTGATGATCTCCTCAATCTCATTAGTTCCAAAGACTGCAAGTCTCCTCCCAATGCTGGCCTGCATCCAAAAATAGGAAAACAAGGACTATAAGCATGTTATTCCTATTCATATATTAGGGTTAGATACCAAATGCTATGTATAAATCAAATAAAATACACAAAAAATCATCATTTGGGACAGAGAAAGAGATTATTTTATTCATCAAACAAAGGCTGAAACTTACAATCTGTCTTGGCCAACGTTCTGTGAACCTAGTTCGAGATCCTCTTTACAATGCTCCAAGTGCACCTTAAATAGGCCTCTTCTCTCCATCTTATAATCACCTCAAGGGAAGGGAATGGATTCAATGGAAGAAGAAGGGGCCAAAGAGGGAATGCTAAGGTAGTATCTCAAAAAGGTAGCAAAAGCTTGGGCAAGGAAGGGAAGTGAAATTGGGCATAGTTTCATTGTTCTTATGATTATTTTTGAAATGAGACCCCAACACCTCATTTTATGTGACAAAAGGATGGTTATTCGATTGGTGTATGAGGTACAACAGGTGAATTGGCTGGGAAACCTCCAATAGCCCGTAAATTCCACTAAATTCCTTACAAATTTTTAATTTTTGCATCTTTTGCAAGCACACGCAGGTTGTTTAGTGTTTAGAAAGCATATGTATGCGGGTTGTCTAGCATGGATCAAGTGTATGTATGCAGGATGTACTGGTGCATGGCATGTACATGCTCTAAAAAATGGTTTTTTAAGTAGAGCTTCTTAACAATGATTTGGAAAATTATGCAAGTAAGAAGGCCAATACCATGTATGCACAAGTAGGGCATTTTAGTGCTATAACAGATTCCCCCTAATGTGTGAGGTCAGAAGAGAAAATGATGGCCGAAATATATTACAACATCTTCACCAATGCACAAAATCGAGTGAGCCAGGGACCAGAGTTCGGGAGGTGCCATATGCAAAACAACAATTGTCTCTCTGAAGCGGGCATACCCATGTTTGGGATCAACTAAATTATGGATTCCAATCAAATACACTGCAGATCCATTTCATATAACTATATAAAGTGTATCCGGGAGAAATACACAATGAATCTACATCTAAAAATTAGTCGAAGATATAAAAGTATAGTATGCATCTTCAAGAAGCTAGTGATGCCTACGGTTGGAGATGAGGTCTTCATAGATTGAGTAACAACTTCAATATCTTCAAATATCAGGTAGGAGTACAATGGGAGTGTATAAACCACTACCCCAAGGTCTTTGATAGTCCACCGGGAAAAGAAATGATGATCTCGATGATCAAGCATAAAACTTCATCGATTTCGAATCTAGACTTTACTGGACTCCCGGGATGGCCGACTCATGAAAGTTAAGAGACAAACTGTAGAAAGGACGACTCAGGTTGGGTAAAAATTTCATTGGATAAAATCACGAAAGATGAGTAGACTTAGGCAGCATGACATTGACATAAGTTTGTGATGCAGGAGGCAACGCAAACTCTCCATGTGTGAGTAATCAAATGGAGGAGGGCACAACTCTATGTAGTGAGAATAACTTCTTAAGTTTATACTAGATCCCAATTCTTGACGAACAAATGAAAGGATGTGCTTTTTCGAAGGGAGACTCTCTTTGTTTCCGAAAAAAGAATGAATATTTCCCGTCCCATCTTTTTGGAATATTTGATTTTTTTTTTGTCTTTTTCAATTTTTTAAGATCTTGAAAAATAATAAAAGAATGCTATGTTACAAAGTATGAACAAGTGTCGCAAGAAAACATACTAGTTCCAAGTGCATAGAACATACTAATGCTTAGAGAAAGGAGACATGTGCATGAAAACGACACTCAGGGAAAATTCCTCAATGGGTCAAGGTGTCAGGTCGTAGAGGAAAATAGTTCTATAAGACTTGTGTATAAGGAATGATTCAAAGGTTCAGTTGAGAGAAAAATGTGTTCGACATTTGGCCAAAGATGCAAAGAAAAGACCCACAAATGCGATTAAGAAAGACACAATGAGAGCCCTTCTATGTAATTTTTATGAGCTCGAAGAAGGTAAGCACGGCATTTTTTTTCATGTTTAGAGAGTTTGAAAAACATAAAAGAAGAGTCCAGGGAGTACCTTTTTCATAGATAGTCTATTCAGTTCAAAAAAGGGTTAAACTTGCATCGAAAAGAAATCTATTCAAAACCATTTTAACGAGTGTGAAAAAGACAATATCACTCGACAATCTTTTCAATTTTAAGGAGTCTGAAAAGAGATTAACTATGGACTCACAGTATTTTTCTGAGTTTAGTCTTCTTATCCCAAAAAAATATAAAAGTAACTAAGGAGAACTCTCCCAAGAAGACGAATCTCCCGAGGCATACCTTTTTCCGCTATAATCTACAAGATGGAAAAAGGGTTAAACTCATGCCAGTAGATGTTCTTCTGGACCAATTTAACGAGTGTGAAGGAACAAGGTCACTTGATGATATTTTCAATTTTAGGGAGTCCGAAAAGAGCTTAACTATGGAATCCTGGGGGGGTTCCTTTTTCATAAGTAATCTCCAAGGCCCGAAAAAGGTGATAAACCAAAACCAAGGAGAATGTTTCTTTTTCGAAGATTTAGTTCCTCGGGCCTGAAAATGGGCTAAACTTACACTTGGGAATAATATTCTAGTGAACTGAGATTCCTAGAGCATACCTTTATTCATAAAATTATCCATCCAGACTAAAAAGGGGGTAAACTACCACTGGACAGATGTTCCTTCAAATTTGAGTTTGGCGAGCGTGAAGGGCAACAAGATCGCTTGAAAATATTTTCATTTTTAAAGAGTCTGAAAAGGGATTAAATAAGACTCCAGGGGGATACTTTTCTTAGTTAATCCAGACGAGATCGAAAAGAATAAATACAGTCTCGTTGGGTGTTTCTTCCAAATTTCAAAGCGAGCTTGAAAGACAACGAAGCTTGCTTATCTAGGAGTCCCGAGGGTAAGGCCTAGGATGATGGTGCATCAAAAGAATGAGGATTCATATCGTAATCATGAAACGAATAACAAGGAATCCCAAGCCTATAGTCATTACTGACATCATGGACACCAAAATGCAGCAAGGATCTACCTAGGGCGTCCATGTAAAGGTCGGCTCTACCACCTAATTATGACACTTCTAGTGCATCAATGAAGGTTCTGTGTCGCACTCCGATGGGGTCAATCCTATGTCAAAGTGGAAAATACAAAAATATGGAGAAAGTGGGATAAAATCCTAACTTATATGGAAAAATTTGAAAAAATGACTTTTTCCAAAGGATACCAAAAAATGTGACCGATCTAAAAAATTACCAAACCAAAAGAAAAAAGAGTACTGGAAGGACCAATAGGAAACTCAAAAGTGAAATCAAGTGATCACCAAGACATGGAAAATGACAAAGGGGGTCAAAAGGGGGAAAAAAGGGCCAAACAATTCTATAAATAGAAGTGGAAAACTCATTTTTACCATTGCAATTTGAAAATCAACCAAAAGGTGAAAAGATCCCTTCGCTAAAAGAGTAGATTCTGGGAGGTTCAGTGGACGAAACGACCTTCTGTTGGACCAATTAAGTACAAATCACTCCCTATTGAAATTCAATTCCTTATTTATGTTTTAATTTCATGTTTTGAGGGGGAGCACTCTTGTAAAAAGAGCATCCCTCCACATATGCGGGTTGTCCAAGGCCAACTCGTGTATGTACTTGGGAAGGAAACCAACATGCCGTTTTCATATGTGACTGTGTACAAAATAGCCCGCGTACAACTTGGTATACTTTAAAGAATAAAAGGCTAGTACTAACTCTCCTCCATTTTTCAATGAAATAGGATGTATGTTCACTGGAGGGAGAAAGAGCATGAGGAGTTTGATGTTTTGGTCGAAGAAGACCCTGTAGCCATTGTCGCATTGAAATAGTGTGGGTTATGGAATTTCTTCCATTGTCCATTTATGAGGGCACAACCAAGGCTGCTAAATTCTCTTGTTATGTATTGTCATCATGATTCAAAGGAATTTATGCTAGAGGGTCAATCACTCAACCCAACCATAGAGTACATATATTTCTTGACTAGCCTCTCGAGAAGAGGGGAGCCAGTTAAATTGAGGACATTTCCTCTAGGGCCTTTCAACATAGAGGATTACATTCGGATGTACTGTGAGGTCGACACTGAGAAGGTATATTCTCAAGTGCCAATCCACAAGGTCACCAGCCTTTCTCTGTGTGTAATATTACTTTTGATCGGGTGGATTATTGGATCTGCCACCCTTCACCAAGCCTCCTGGGCATACATGCATTGTTCTATTAAGTGTTTGGAGGCCACTATATTTGAATGGAGTACGAACATGATGGTATGCATGAAGAGGTAACTTACAGAGTGTCGACGAAATAATAACAAGAACTTCAGGTTAGGTGCCATTTTTTTTCTCCTTCTTTGAGAGGGTGCCCAATCTCATTCCCAGAGAGACGGTACGGGGGCATGTAGCCTCCTTTTCAGGAGTGAGCAGGTGGGAAACATTGCGGCCTCGAAAGGGTGGAGGGAGGAACATAGAGGCCTTTGACAATAAATTGTTTGACTGGTGGGAATGTCAGATCCCGGTGATCGAGGATTACCCGTATGCAGGGATCAAATTCGCTAGAGACCCGGACATGCCTGTGCCTCCCGACAAGGAGCGAGGCGAGATAGATAACATTTTTTTAAAGTTTATTTAATTTTTAATTTTCATATATATCATTTTTATGTGTGTATAGAGTACTAACTTGTGTATTTGTTATGTACAGATGTGGGGCCTGTACGACTAGTGAACTTCACTAGGACTCAATGACATCCTTGACCTGAGGCATGACCAACAGTGGCAAGAGTACTAACAACTGCAGGTGGAACCCTAGCCGGAGAGGTTGACAAATTTCTATGATGAGTGGAGTGCAATCTCACTGTGCTCACTTGTGATGTACCTATGGCCGAGATCGAGGGTCTCCCCCCTTCTATGTAGCCTCATGTAGTAGGGGTGCCTAGGACTTGGGTCAAATTGTTCTACCATTTGGCCAATGCTATTGTACACTATATCATGGCCAATAGGCCTCATACTTAGATAGAATTAGACTATTGATGTGTCGAGGGAACCTTTTGTACCACATGTATTGTTTGAGGGAATAAGCCCAACGATGTATATTGAACACTTTTGAGGCTTTGATGCCCACCTATGTACTCATGACATTGTTTTTCGACACACACACACACACATATATTTTTGTCATATGGATGACATTTTTAAAAATGTATTTACATGTGTATGTGTGTGCTTTTCTTTCATGTGTGTGCAACATGCCAATCTAAAATTTGATTAGCTAGAGTATCTGGCAGATGATTAAATCTCCTAGGAACATCGATATATGTAATGTAATCGAAAGATTGTTCTAAGAGACATACCCTAAGGAATCGCCGATGCAGAGTGGGATCATAAATGTGGTAGACCCCATTTAACTGGGACACAACCAGTTGAGCATCTAGGTAGACCCGAAGGTGAGAAATTCCATGTGACAAAGAATCACGAAGTAATTATATCACTGATCTATACTCACAAACATCGTTTGTAGTATCACCTAGAAAAATACCTCTAGAATATAACAACTAGCCTCCATGTGATAAAATCACCCAAGCTACAGAAGCAAGCCTCCGAGTGTGTCGGCTAGTGCCACCCGCAAACCCAAAATAAACCTCTTATTCACTTGACATATGCCACAGTGAAAAAGAAGACATAATGATCCAGGTGGATATCGGTGGCCACACACCTTTTCCAGCTGGCTCAAAACAACTTTCTGGCAATTTTGGTAATTTACTATTTTTAGCAGTTTTTCAGGTCCTGAGCTTCCGGAGCCGTTTTGAGGCCCTAAACGACGTTTTTTTGGGTATGTTGCAATCAAACTTTATCTTCATTAAATTTTTGTGAACTATTGTAGTACTTGGATAGATCTTTCCAATGGGTTATCGTATGCCTAAAATGGAGATTGTATGCAAAATTTACGACCCCGAGAAGTTGATGTACTGACTTACCCAAATGGGGCCCACGTGACTTTTGGCTCTTCATCTCCTAGGGTTAGGTTTTTGGAAGTCTATGGTTTTTGACACTCCTGTTTATTGTAAAAAGGCCTTCAAAGCCTCATTGTAATCATCTTATTGCAAATGAGCGCAGCCGTCACATCTCTTCTCAGAGATAATCCGCCACCATTCCAGCAAGCTTGTTTTTTGTTGCATTTTACAGTTTCAGCTTATTTCCTTATTGAATAGAAAACCAATTTTATTGTATCTTTCTTATTCTGTGTTAAGCATCTTTTAATCTGTATTCATTTCATTCTTCTCATAAAATCCGGATCAGTGGTATCAGAGCTACAGTCCTGATCTGAGACAATGGCTTGTGGGATTCCAAAATGTACCCAGACTCGTTCAAATAAGAGCTTGGCAGTGGCTTTTGTTGTGATTCTCTTCTTCCAGGAAATGAGAATCACCATCTTACAAAAGTGATCAACAACCATAAAAACACAATCATTTCCCCTCTTGGTGGACGGGAGGCCCAACATGTAGTCCATTAAGATGGATTACCATGGCCTATCAGGAGTAGGAAGAGGGGTGTACAAGACCTATTTCTTAGTGGTCGGTTTGGCAATAGCGCAGGCAGTGCAGGACCTGATATACTTGATGACCTCCTATCGAAGTTTCCACCAGTAGAATTGTTTCTGTAGCATCGCCATTGTCTTTTTGATGCCGAAGTGTCCTTCCACCCTATTGTAGTGGGATTCCTAGATCAACTTCACTTGGTCGCTTGATGGAATGCAGATATGGCCCAGATGACACAACAACCCATCTTGAAGATGGAAATTATCAACAACTACGTTTGCACCCAAAATTTGGTAGGTGGTGGCGAAGTCTAGTTTTGTCTCATAGAGTTGGTGCCATCCATAGGTATCATGGCTGCAATAGTCTAGCACCATGGCGAGTGTCATGACTGCTGGTCTACTGAGGCAATCAACGACGCAGTTGGTGCTTCCTATTTTAAACTTGATGGATCCAGGTGGATATTGGTAATGGAAAGGTTCCATTACCTAGGCTACATTGTTGATCAACATGGTGTACATGTGGATCTAGCCAATATCCAAGTCATCCATGACTGGCCATCCCCAACCACACTCACTCAGCTTCAGAGCTTCTTAGGTCTTGCCACTTTCTACTGCAAGTTCGTATTGGGATTATCCCATATTGCATGGTCCCTCATCCAAATAACCAGGGGTGGTGGTAAGGAAAACTTTGCATGGGGTCTGTACCAACAATAAGCGTTTGATGATTTGAAGTAGCGCTTGTACTCAAACCCAGTACTTTCACTACCATACCTGCAACAACCCTTTGAGATCAAGACAGATGCTCCAGACTATGTTGTGGGCATCGTTCTCACTTAGCACGACCACCTTGTCACCTATCATAGTGAGACACTATCAG
This sequence comes from Picea sitchensis, assembly GCA_010110895.2. NCBI lineage: Eukaryota > Viridiplantae > Streptophyta > Pinopsida > Pinales > Pinaceae > Picea > Picea sitchensis. The sequence goes on from SNQJ01S0039929.1 coordinate 83,122, forward strand.
ATTTTGTCCGTAAGTACCCTACTTACGACAAATAAATGTACTCCATTGTGAAATCCTGTCACCGGTGGAGACATTACATTCTTGGGAAGGAGACATTCATCCTCACTAACCATAAGACACTGCAGTTCATGCATACAGAAGGAAAATTACACAATGACTGCCATCAAAAGTGGTCCATGTACTTACAACAATTCCACCTCAACATCAATTATAAAACATGAATCACCAACCAAGTAGTTGATTTCCTCAGTAGACCGCCAAACGTGGAACTCACCACGGTGCTAGACTCTTGTGGCCATGAGACCTATGGATGGCCCCAAGTCTATGAGACAGACCCAGAATTCGCCACCACCTACCAAATGTTTGGTGCAAATGTAGTTGTTGATAATTTCCATATTCAAGATGGGTTGTTGTGTCTTCTGGGCCATATTTGTGTTCCATCAAGCGAGCGAGCGAAGCTGATATGGGAATCCCACAACAGTAGGGTGGCATGACACTTCGGCATCAAAAAGATAGTGGTGATGCTACAGAAACAATTCTACTATCCGAAACTTTGACAGGAGGTCAACAAGTATATCAGGTCCTACACTACCTACGCTATTGCCAAACCGACCACTAAGAAACAGGGCATGTACACCCCTCTTCCTACTCCTGATAAGCCATGGGAATCCATCTCAATGGACTACATGTTGGGCTTCTCATCCACCAAGAAAGTAAATTACTGTGTTTTTCTGGTTGTTGATCGATTTTCTAAGATGGAGATTATGGTTTCCTACAAGAAGAGCATCACAACAGAAGCCACTGCCAAGCTCTTCTTTGAACGAGTTTGGGTACATTTTGGAATCCCACAAACCATTGTATCAGATCGGGACTGTAGGTCTGATACCACTGATCCATATTTTATGAGCATAATGAAATGACTACAGATTATTAACATATGCTTAACACAGAATAACAGAGATACAGTAAAACATGTTTTCTATTCAATAAGGAAATAAGATGAAACTATAAAATGCAATGGAAAACAAGCTTGCTGGAATGGTGGCGGATTATCTTTGAGGAGAGATGTTGTGATAATTCATAAGAAGATGATTACAATGAGGCTTTGAAGGCCTTGTTACAATAAATAGGAGTGTCAAAAACTCTATACATCCAAAAACCTAACCCTAGGAGATGAAGAGCCAAAAGTCATGTGGGACTCATTTGGGTAAGTCAGTACATCAACTTCCCGTGGTCATAACTTTTGCATACGATATTCACTTTAGGTGTACAATATCTCGTTGGAAATATATATCCGAGGAATAAAAAAGTTCAAGAAAATTTCATGATGAAAATTTCTAATTGCAACATACCCAAGAAAACATCATTTAGGGCCTCAAAACGGTTCCGGAAGTTCAGGACCCGAAAAACTGCTAAAAATAGTAAATTACCAAAATTGCCAGAAAGTTTTTTTTATCTAGCTGGAAAAGGTGGGTGGCCACTGATATTCACCTGTATCACATAAATAAATACACGTCCACAAAAGAAAAAACAAAAAAAATGTATAAGGAGCTATACATATATACAAGAAGTCACCTAGGTGACCAACCTAAGAGTAGTACTTCTTAAGGAAGAGCCCATTTCTAGGCTCCACCGAGGCATTTACCTCAAAATCAACCAGATGGTAAGTGCCCTTCTCCAATACCTCTTTCACAATGAATGGTATGAACCACATGGGTTTGAACTTTCCTGCCCCTAGGAGATCTTTGTCTTGATCATAGACGAGGACAAGATCGCCTTCAGAAAAAATCCGAGGACGAATGGATCGATTGTACTGAGAGTTGAATAATTACTTATGAGCCTCATTGTCTAAGGCTTCATCATGAAGTTTCTCATCGATTTGGTCGATATATAGTAGGCATTCCTCAAGTGGTGAAGTGTCTGACAGTAATTCCACTGCCATCTTCAAAGAATGAATCTGACACTCGATAGGTAAGATTGCTTCCATCCTGTATACAAGTTGAAAAGTTGAAAAACCAGTGGTAGACTTCAAAGACATTCGGCATGCCCACAATGTTGAATATAACATCAAATTCCAATTTGACTTGGCATAATTGATCATCCGCTGAAGAATAGTCTTGAGAGACTTATTCACAACTTCAACCTGACCATTCGCTTCTGGGTAATAAGGTGACGAATGTTCTTGTTTGAACTCGAGCTTTGATGTTAAATCAGTCATCATTTTTTTTTGTAAGTGACTTCCATGGTCAGTGACAATATCCTTTGGGATACTGAACCTTGCTACTATCTAATTGAAGATGAAAAGATCCACTATTTCTCCATCATTGTTGAATGTTGGCATAACTTCGACCCACTTGGTGAAGTAGTCTACTGCTACGATGATATAATGATGCCCCCAGGATGAGGTCGGGTGAAATGTTGTAAATTCAATCCCCCACTTGGTGAAAGGACCAACAAAAATGACTAGAAACATAGGAGCAGGATGTGATCACATCTTCCAATAGAAGATCTGGCACGTGTGGCACTTCTTGACCGCCTTAACACAATCCTTTATTAATGAGGGCCATAATTATCTTGCATGTAGAATATTTTGGGTTGTTGCAAACCCAAAAAAATGACCTCCATATGCTCCAATGTGACAGTCATTCAAGACAAGATTTTCTTCTTCATGGATGAGGCATCACCGAAGAATGAAATCTACGCCTCAACGACAAAAAGTTTCATCGAGTATAATAAGAATGATGTCAAATGCATCGACGCTCATTGTGGGAAGCAAAAGTGGGGCACTTAAAAATGTAGAGCTACACAAGTATATATCCATACCAGGGGTCCGAAGATGCTTAGAAAAATATCTCCCTTAATAGGTGAATCTTTGGGCATGATATCACTAGACTTGACTAGAAGTTCTAAAACGAGTTTGGAAAAGACCATTGACTTTTTGGATTTTGCAGAAACAAAATCCAAGTCAAATTTCTGTAAGATGTCTATCCATATACTAATATTTCCGCCAATGACTCGTGATGTTAACAAATATTGGAAAGGGTTGAAGATGACAATGAAAATGGTCTTGCGAAGCAAAATAAAGTGACAAAACTATTGGACAACATGAACAACTACCAAATAAAGTTTATCAATGTGAGAATAGTTGATTTCTAGTCCAACCAAGCCTCGACTAAGGTAATATATAATGTGCTCTTAGGTCATATCATCTTCTTGAACCGAGACCATGCCGATGGTCGACTTGAGCATCCAAATACAACAAGAAATATTTGTTATAATCAGGAGGATGAAGCAGAGGGGCAGACGTCAGGGCATGTTTCAACGCTTCAAAGGAGCACTGAGAAGATTCATCCCAATATAATGGGACCCCCTTTTTCAAGATATGCATAAAACCTTTAGTGATCTCGGCGTAATTCACAACAAAATTTCGAAGAAAATTCGCTTTCCCCTGTAATCTCTAAAGCTAGGGTATTGTGCACGGGGGAGGCAATTGAATTTTAGCCTCAACCTTAAGAGGATCAACCATGATCCATGTTGTCAATACAATAAAACCTAAAATATGACTTGACGTCACGCATAAACTACACTTGTTAGGATTCAAGCGAGAACGGGATGGGAAGGATGATCAGATCTCTTGCGAGAACGTGATGCTAGATCATCAAGATACGCCTCGACTATGTGTTTGAGGTCGTGAAAATTGAACAACATGGCCCACTGAAAGGTGGCTCCAACATTCGTCAGGCCAAAAGGAATATTACGATACTCGAAGGTACTCAAAGGAAAAATAAAAGTTGTTTTAAGTTGGTTCTCAGGTTTGATTTGAATCTGATTGTATCCTGAGAAACCATCCATGAACGAAAAGACCTTACAGCCTGCGTACTCATCGACAATATGATCGATGAACGGGGTAGAAAAAATATCTTTCAGACAAGCCTTATTCAAATCACAAAATTCCATACACATGTGAATCATGCCTTGTTTCTTGTTAACCAAAAACAGGTTTGACACCCATTATGTCAACTGTACAGGGTAGATAAAACCGACTTTGAGCATTTTTTCTACTTCTGCCTTGATTGCTGCTTCTTTTCGAGGATATACCGAACAAATTTTCTATCAGACCAATTTAGCATTAGGATAAGTCATAATTTCATGCTCGACAATTCATGGGTCGATTCCTGGCATTTCCTCGTAAGACCAGGCAAAAATGTCACAGAATTATTTGAATAACTCAATGTAAGTTTGAATCTCTTCAGGGGAGCCATATGATCTGACGAAAACATTCTCCACAATGCCAGGGGTTTTGGAGATATCGATTGGAATCATTGTAGAAATTCTTTCCATGTTACCCTCAACATAAACTATGTGCATAGGCAGAGGATTGATAGGACAAGGATTATCTCCATTCACGGTCAAAAAAAATTATGCTACCTCGAGAATTGCCTCGTCAGAGGGAAAGACCAAGTCTAAAGGATATTGAATGGTAATAAAATATTGAGCCCAAATAGGATCGAGAGTTGGATGTAACTCCTATGCGGGAGTCATATCAGGGTTGGCATATGTTTGCTGGACAATGTTGTACAAAACCTCATCCACGGATAAGGGCATGGCCATGCCACAATTCCCTATCCCCTCCATCGAAGCCGATGGGGAAGTTAAAGTCCAAATATATTTAAATTAGTTCGTTCGAAACAATGATACTTGTAAAATTGCATCCCTCGACTAGTTGGGAACAACCAATAGAAGCCTTACATTGCTAGAAGGCGATGGGTAATCATAATTTCCCATCAACGATGGAAACAAACAAACACTTAAGTTAACAGTGTGAGGCTACATATTATTAATCATTGAGACTGTGGAAGTCATTGATGAAGGGTGAGGATGAGAGAAGGAAAACTAGTCGATGGTCATAATCCAACCCTCGTGTGGAAAACACAAGACCTGAAGAACCGTAGGAACCAGAACATGCATTGCATAATTCCAACTCCTTCCTAACAACAATTTGTATTCGAGAGGCACATCAACTACTTCAACTTCGACACACATAGTTTTACCTCCCAACTGCATGGGGAAAGAAGGAATAATTCCATGTGGTCTAAACGATTGACCGTCAAATGTCGTAAGAAACATAGGTGATGAAGACGAAGACAACCCAAGCTAGCCAATGGCCTTCCAACATGCCAACAACATCACTCAAGTAGAGGCACACTCATCAACCACTATACAAAAAATGTTCCACGTAAAACATTTCATGGTGTAAGACACTACTATCTAAAAAGCAAAGTGGTAAGGAGGAATGGGGTTTAAGTCGGTTAGATAAAAAATGATCTCTCCTGGGTTACAAGTCTTTGTCGCTCCCAAGGAGGACAATGAAGATTTTCTATGCGACGGGAAAATCTACAGGACTTCCAAAGAGAACATCGCATAGTGGTTCTGTGTCAAATACTCTACAATGGAGTAGTTCTGGGTAGCCTTCATGTTTGGATTATGAGAAGCCTTCTTAAACACACCTTTTGGGATGTGATTCATCGTTTAACCCACTTCCTTCTCAATTTGGGGAGGAGTTGGTGGGTTAGTGGCTTCTTTGTTCTTCTCGACAGATTCCAAAATTCCATGGTCTCGGGCCCTGGTCACTAAACGAGCCTCGACATTCATCATGTAAATATTCACGGTCGAGTTGTTATTGGTAGGAGAAGGGGGTCCCTAACTGCCCCCTTCCGCACTCGTGTATGCTGAAGCCTGAGCCATGTTTTTCCCTTGTGGAAAAGGGTTCGTTATAACAACATGTTGTTGTTATGATAATAGCTTCTGAGCTTCTGCAAACTGAGGGAATAAGTGAGTTGGGTGGTCTTCCGTGTAGAGATTACACAGATACTTCGACTTCTTCTTCTCCATTTCCGCCTCACCAATATTATTGATATCCTTTTTATCCCCTTTACCCTTCTTATGTCGTTATTTATTCTTTCCCTCGGTCCTTTTTTTGGCCTTGGGATTTCTCGACTACACACTATATACCTCTGACATATAGTTATGTGGAACAACTAAACTCGGAGTTTGGCTAGCCATAGCCTATTACATCGACAATTGCTGCAGCTGATTCGACAATAGGTCCATGGGATTGCTTTGTGATGAAACCACAATACCATTGGCATGCCATCCAAAAATTTTCTTGGCCTTATCGAGAGTAGATCACCACGCTTCTATAAATATCTCGTAGAGCATGCCTGACTGAGAGTAGATGATTTGAAGCTATTGGGCTCTCATAATCACCTCCTCTTTTGAAAACACTCTGGAAGTAGCTACATCCTTGGATACGCAGGGCACCAATGAATTCAAGAACCACTTAAGAAATAAAGCATGAGGGACCTTGACCTTAATTAATTTATTTCTACATCGCCACTCTCAGATATCATCAGAGATGTAGTTAGCCTTGGTTTTCTCAAAGTTGGCCAACAATTCGGTGCCAACATCATATCTCATAAGTAACTAGAAATGGTTCAAGAAGACCATTGCTAAGTCATTGAAGTAAGAGTACCTCGATCGATCGATATTAATATACCACTTCACAACACCCCTTATAACAGTGTGTTGAAAAAGGTGCAACTAGACAGAGTCTTCCTACTTCGAGTTTGACGAGCACCATAAATCAAAATTCGTCACATGATCACTTGGATCTTCGATAGGCTTGCCCTCAAATTTCAGAATATATGTAGGAAACTTAATCGACATGGGGGTACAACACGGATTGTGAAAAATTAGGTCATTCACTAGTCTCTACAAGTCTGGCAGATGTAGAGTTGCTAGAAAAGGTTGTTTCGGTTGTCAACTATTTATAGGAAAAGAGGGCCCTAGAGTTTCACTAGCACCAGGTTTCCAGGAAGAGTTGGGTTGATCGCCAAGGTTTTGGTAAAAACTGTGGCCTTGACCAACATAGGGTAACTGCGTCTACTGGGGTATCATCGACTGAATCCTGAAATTGAATGACATAGCTTGTGCAGGGATTGCCCCTTGCATTGTATTCCAAGGACCTTGGAATGGGATGCCCCTAGCTAATCCAATGGGCATGGGTATGGAGCCTTTCCCTGGGTTCCATTAAGTATGGAGAAGTTTTACCTAGACCAACATCCCTTGCGAGGGGACTAATCCCTGCCATGGATTCCAATGACTCCGTGTGGAGAAAAATCTAGTCGTCACTCCCTGTGAAGGAATAGTACCTTTCACCTAGTTATGTTGACCAAAATTGGGGTGTTCCCCAGCCAGGACAATAGCCAAAGAAAAAAAAGTGTTCCCAAACACATCGAACAAAGAGAATGACATAGATCCCACTGATGTTGTATAATACGAAGGTCTTAAACTACCTCCACCAAACAATCTATAATTAGAATTTGTCCCAATTGGCTACTGAAAAGCACTATTGAGCGAAGGGGACGGAGGATGTATATGACCCCCACCATAAGGGATGGAATTAAAAGGGACAGAATTTCCTCTAGTTGACCCTTGCATGGGAGTGTTTGAGATCCATGCCCCTAGAACCATGTTCTATAAGGTACAATAAGTATGGACCGAGTTTGTATCAAAGTCAAGAATCCCATATGAGAAGGGTGGGCATCCCATATGAGAATTTGTATCAAATTTCTCCCACCCCTCCCACCCCCACATGGTTAGGGGTGGGATAATATGTTTTACTTAGTATTTTCCCCTACCCACACCCTCATCATATGATTTGCCTAATATATTCTCCTACCCCCACCCTCATCATATGAGGGTGGGGATGTGGAGAGATACTAGGTAAAACATATGATGAGTGTGAGGATGGGGTATATATTAGGTAAAACATAAGGGGTGGGAGGATATATTAGTTTAAAAAACCACACCTTCTTCATATGTTTTAACTAATATCTTTCCCCATTCTCATCATATGATGAGGGTGGGGATGGGGGAAGATATTAGGTAAAACATGGGGTATGAAGCGGGGGGATATATTAGGTAAAACATGATTTTAAGGGTCTAGGTGAGGGGATATATTAGGAAAAACATATGCTTTACCTAATAACTCTCATCCCCCCTATTTTTTACCTAATATCCCTCCCCACATCACCACCACCATCATATGTTTTACCTAATATCTGCCCACACCCCAATCTCATATGCTAAGGGTGAGGGTGGGAGGAGATATTAGGTTAAAACCATGTTTTACCTAATATCTCTCCGCACCCTCACTTTCATAGTTATGTAGAATCTAATATCTCACCCCCACCCTCATCCTCATATGATATGTTTTAGTTAATATCTAACCCCACCCACACCTTCATTGTTTTACTTAATATCTCCCTCACCTTGACCCTCACCATCATAACATGAAGGTAGGGATAGATATTAGGTAAAACATGTTGAGATTTGTACCTTGGGAGGTGTTCCCCATGTGATTTTGACCTCCTTAGCACATGAGGGAAGGTTTTGACACTTTGTACCTAGTACTTTTGTCTATTTTCACTTTGACTTTGGTTAAAGTGAATTTTGGTCACTTTTGGCAAAAGTGAG